>WOGO01000299.1:0-18963 GCA_015342085.1 Leptinotarsa defecta
TATATATATATAATTTTCTTTTCAACGCATTTGTATAAAAACTTTCTTTTGTCAATTCAATTCTTTTCAGTCATAAAAACCCCCATATGCCAATTTTGAATCGAATCGAGCCACAATTACAAATATCGTCCGCCATCTTGTTTTTTACATCGACGAAACAATCATAATGTCCTACTCTGAAAATCCCCATATACAAATCTTGATTCGAATCGGACCATAATTACAAATATTTCATCCTTCATCTTGGAGCCACCATATTTTTTTGCATAGACAAACAAATCATAACTACCACGTATCAATTTTGAATTAAATCGGACCATAACTGCAAATCTTGTTCGCCATTGTGGACCGCCATTTTGTTTATTCCCTTAGAAACATTCCTCAATGCATTATCACCGGATTCATGTCTAATTATCTTGCAAATGAAGTATTATAATTTGTAATACGGAACAGTTTTTTTCCCGCAATGGTTCGCCAAAATAGAAAGAAAATAGAAATTACGTTTTTAATGATGTGTCAAACTTACTACTTTCTCAATTCAAATTGTTTGGGTGATAGTGACCAAGGGGTGAGGGTGCGGTTATGAGAGAAACATGTTTTTGATGTTTTTGCATTTTTTCAGAAAACATGTATTTTAATGATATTCGATCTGTTTCGTTTTCGATGCCCCACCCTGTATAACGTTAAATTTTTCTTTTCTACTAGCTTATATCCCGAAAAGAGTCATCCGTCTTATTGGAGACAAACATCACAAGCAATCTCTCTACTTTTTCACAGGGAGTGTTGGACTGACTTAGACCGTTTGGTTCCACTCACTGCTCTTTTTGAGAAATGCTTTATTTGAAGAAGGCCACCGCTGTGGAATAAACTTTCCAAAACGGTTTTTCCAAATGAAATAATCTCCAACGATTCAAATCGCTACTTTCGTACAGACAACGTTCGCTGAACAGTCTAGGGATATTCCTGCAGTGCTTTCGCGTATCCATAAAAATCATTTCTTCGTTATTCATTTGCTGAAAATGAATATCGGACGACCGATGGCGCACTTGCTACTAACCTCCGCACATATAAGTTGCTGCCAGCGGCGGGCCAACTTTCTCGTGCGCCCCTTTCTCCCCATACAAGTCGCCCTTCTCCCCAAGAGATCGTCGGCGGCCGCAGCTTCTTCGAAACTCTTTCAGTATCGTTTGTCTTCATACATGCGCGCCATGATATTTTTTTTGTGACCAGCGACTAACGGGTAGTTCTTGAGCACTCGGTGTAAAGTGATAGTGTTTGGTGGAAAGAGCATAATCAGAATGAGGATTATGAGGGCTTATGTGAGTGTTGTTTTCATTTTAGTTTTCACCCTGCATAACCTAGTTATTTCAAAAAAGTTTTCTGAACGGCAATAATAACATATCTTGATGTTGAATCTTCAAAATTGAAATAATGTAAAAAAACGTATATTTTTAGGAAAAGAAAGATTTTGGCTTTCTACTCCAACTTGATACAAAAAATTTGGGAATCTTCCAAAAAAGGAAGGAATCAATCAATTTCAAAAATTAACTCTATACAAAGATGTGTAGATCATGCAAAGAAGTAACTTTCAGACACAAACTGGAAGAAAAAACCCTTTCGAAACATCTATTTTCTTGTGAACATTGAATTACACGAAAGAAAAATACTTGCGAAATAAATACTTTTATATGAATGCTGAATTATATGAAAAATACCTCTCTCTATTCCGTTTCTATTCCAAACATTCATATGGGATCGAATCAGATTTCATTCACAGGATTCCTACACAATTTAATTAATGAAAGAAGTAAAATTTCACTTACATGGAACACTGTCATCTTCACTGCTAGACATCATATGTTTCACCGTAAGACATTTGCGTTATCGGCTCTTTAGTAGCCAATACGGATAACATAAGAAAAACACTCAATTCGTTCATAACTACGACTTTTTGGAAGATTTCTACATTTTTTGTATCAAGATGGAGAGTAGAAGGCCAAAAACTTTCTTTCCCAATATATTAATACTTCATGGAAATTTGAATCAAAGTGGATATGAATTCATCCTACTGAAAAAACAAGTGTCAAAAGCTTTAAAATGATTACTAGATATCTTTATGAAAGAAACATCCTATATGAATGAAATGAAATATAAATGTGATGAGGTTGAATGAAGGTATTTCAGAAACATTCATCAATATATAAAAAATTATATCCTTTCGACAAAAGGAAGAAAATCAATGAATATCAGTGGAAGCTCTTCAGAAGAATGTGTGGACATGTGTGAAAATGACACATGTCATTTTTAGATGCAAATCTGAGAGACCTCAACTGAAATAACAACTTTCACCCACGAATATCAAATCAGACATAAATCACTTTTCCTTTCTTGATTTGAACATTAAACATTTATATTTTTCAAGATTCATATATGTTGGTGTTGGACCAATGAAAAAGTGTCGATATAAACTTTTAACAGAAATTAAAACGTGTCTGAAGACTGAAGACTGTCGAGGAGAGATACATATGTACAAGAAAATAAATGAACTTTCAAAATCGGATCATTTCTACACTGATGGAAGGTGATACCTCGAAACCGGATATAATTCATAATCTAGCGTGGTATCAGCCGGGGAATTAGTTGTTTTCCGGCAGGCATTTACCAGAACCTATTGTGTAGGTAGTTGGGAGAGATAAATATTCCGAAATGTTAATTCCAAATATTTATTTTCTTATACTTTTAAGAATATTTTGAAGAATATAATATAATTCTTTCTAAGTTTCAGTAATAAAATGCCAAACGATTGATCATTTGAAAGGATGATAGTGTAACTCATACTAGGCAAGTCCGCTTGACGATTAAGACACGCCCGAGGAAGCCATTGCATGGCGAAACACGTGTTGCGTTTTTATAAAACTATCTAGTGAAAATCACACAATAAAGTGTTTTAGAATACGTTAAATCGAATTAATTTTGACCTCAATGTTGAAAGATGAATCATTTTGTCAAAAATAACTTGTTAATTTTTATCGTTTCTCATATACTGATGGAAAGGAGATGATTATAGTTATTGTAGTTTCAATTCAATATTTATCAATATTTTTCCCACCGTGAGATGAAGTAAACAATGAAGAAAACTCCTTATTCTAATTTCTGAAATCCCCTGTATGCTTATACACAATTCATTTCGAATAAATTTACAGAAAAAAGACTCTCCAACCATTATATTGGAAAAAGCTTCCATCAACAAACCAAATACATGTAGGAATTAACATACATAAATGTTAATCAAATATCACAGGCACGTCGTCAATTCGGTAAACGAGTACAAAGAAATGGATAAAGAGGACTAGAAAGTTCGATTAACAACGTCATTATTCGTAATTTATTAAAATTCAGACATGTCCGTTATCCAGTCAGTATAAATTACATCTTTTATATCGTATAAAAATCAAACATAAGAGCGATAGGTGAAATTTTAATTTTAGTTCAGAGGAATTCAAAATTCATAAGAATTTTGCTGATTCATGACATCTGAAAATAATGATTTTGGTTTTGTTATTCACTTCACACAGGTAGCAAGCATCGCCGCCCCGGCTTCGCCCGGATACGACCGTAGTTCCTTTGCACGAGTAGCATCGTCATATTTTATCCAAATTTCACATTATTGTCAACATCAATGAAATCTGATATATAAAACAGCTTTTTGTATGAAGGTAGTCGACAATGTTTCTTGGTGTATTTTATCAGTTCGGACTTCCATTGTCTAATATGATATAAATTGATTCAAAATACCTGAAACAATCTGAAAAATAACAATTATATTGAGCAAAAAAACTGAAATTATAATTTTTGGTTGTTGCTTGTATTTTATTTCATTGTAATTTCAGTTTTTTCCCTTAATATAATTGTTATTTTTCAGCTAATCTCTTCTTTATTTTTTTACAGATTCTTTCAGGTATTTCAAATCAATTTATATCATATTAGACAATGGAAGTCTGAACTAATGAAATGCATATAAAACAGCTGATCTTGATATATGAAAATGAATTCAAAATAATGTCTTTGGATGAAAGAAGAAATTTATCTGCTATTATATTTATGTACAAGGTGATCAATAGTGCAATAAATAGTCCCGAAATTCTTCCACTTATCCCTTTTAATGTACCTGGGCGCCCGTATTTGTGAATTTATATTTTTCTCTATCTCCCAAAGTACAGTAATTATTAATCACATTCTGAACATCTTCCTATGGAATGTAACAGGTCTGAATGGATTTCTTGATATTTCCAATATTTTTATTATGGACTAAGTAAAGCCCCTGCATTCATTGGGGATACATTGATACGTATTATGTTTATGGTTTAGGTTCATAGCTTAATTATTACACATTAAGTATTATGCATAGTTGTTAATCATTTGATAAGGCTTGTGATAAGCTTGTTTGGTTAAAATAAAATCAATAAATAAATAAATAAATAAATGGTGAAACTGATACATCATGTAGATATATCTCTAAATCAGCTTGACCGATTTTCAGGATATTTGATTTGTGGGATTTGTCTCCGCCCAGAATAGCAGAATAATTATTAAAATACTTGAAAAATTAGGAAAAAGCTTTGAAATTGAAACGTTTGGTTTGTTAATTCATGACAGTTGTTATAGTGTGCGCAAATACGGTTTGAGACATTTGTTATTGAGTTCGAATCAATAATGGTTATGTCATAATAAAAAGACATCAAAATTCATCATATAGTTATTGACAATGTCGCGGCCGAAAAGATAAATTCCTTTACAACACAAGCGAAATGAAACCGCTTTTACCGCGCATCGCGCGGTAAAAGAAAAAAAATGTTATCCAGATTGGTACTGAAGAGCCTCAAGGCAAGTGTCTTACATCGAAACATCGATCTCTACCAGTGAGCATGACAGTGTTCCATGTAAGTGAAATTTTTACCTTTCATTTACTAAATTGTGTAGAAATCCTGTGAATGATGTCTGATTTAATTCCATAACGAATGTTTGAAATACAAATCGGGTAGAGAAAAGTGTTTTCTGTATAATTCAGTGTTCATATAAAAGTATTTGTTTCGAAAGAATTTTTCTTTCGTGTAATTGAATATTTATATGAAAGTAGCTGTTTCGGAAAGACTTTTTCGACCAATTTATGTCTGAAAGGTACTTCTTTGCATGCTCTACACATCTATGTATAAAGTTACTTCTTTTAAAATATATCTCTTCCTTCCTTCCTTTGGAAGATTCCCACATTTCTCTGTATCAAGATGGAATAGTAAAAAGCCAAAAATTTTCTTTCCCGAATTTTCAGTATTTTGTTTTCGTTCCTGACCGATACTTAATATTCAGGTACTTGTTTTTTGCCGGTAAATACGTAAGAGCGCAATCACTGTTATGAATGAAACCTTCATCAGCGTCCATAGATCTTATTTCACACTTTTCTATTTCTAAACTTTCGAATGTATCTAAAAACTCATTGTCATTTACCGGTCTCCAAAATTTCAAGCATTCCCCACTTATTCTGTCGCCGTCCTCTCCAAATAGTTATAGTCATCTCCTGATGATGCTAACTTGGTTAGAGAAACGCGTGTCAAGAGATGGCATTTTTATTCTGGTTCCTTAAAGGATTCATTTAACGCCAGAAGTTTCAAATTCTACTTATCATATTCTTTATTTATTTTTATAAAAATAACTTGCAATAGTTTCCCAGCCTGCACTAATTAGGAACAAATTGATACTTCATCAAGACAACCCCGAAAATTGGAAAAAAAACCACTGATTCGAAAACAGATCACATAGTAAGTATATTGAATTATTATTTTCAATATTTAAGCTTCATTTTATTTGGAGTAAATTCACAAACCATCCGAAAGTACAGTTCCAAGGGCGTCGCCAACGTAGAAAGTATTGAAATATTCACAATAATATTAAGATTTTGACACCCGTTTTGAAAGTCGCCGCCATTATCATCACGACTATATCAGATTTGCCATTAAACAGTGTAAAAATATGTAGGTAGGAGGTGGGTATGGCGTGTGTGTATTGTGTCCATTGCATTTCTTTCTACGACAGTCGTTCACCAGCATTCACGTTAGTTTTGTATGCGGCATACCTAAAGTAGAAGTTATTGTTACGAACATAAAATTTCAATAGGATTTGTGGACAATGTCATTTGTAATTAAGTGTTCATAAGAAACGCCTACAGCCTACAGTTGAATAAATCGAATACAATCCTTGTGAAACATAGTATTGCTACTCGATGCTAGATGGCGCTTGTTCAATGAACTCTCTGGAATTTGGTAGCAGTTTCTAGATCGGGTAGAATGTTACCGTACATTCTAGTATGGTGTTCGTTTGGGTATATAAAGACGTGAGCCGCTCTGAGTGAGTCACTTTTTAATTGGAAGCGATCAACGAAACAAGCTAAATAAGCGAATTGGAAAGCGATTAAAAGACTACCGACTTGCCTGTGTTAGTCAACATTGATTTATATTTATTAAATAATATAAGATCTCATCATCTCATGGCTAAGACGCACCATGGCAGAAAATCACCTTAATGGTCTGGCCATGATGAGTGTATACAGAGCTATAATAAATAAAAAACTAAATAATTTGAATGATAAAGTGGTTGAAAGTTTTGCAAAAAAATTCCCGCAGGTTATGTTTTAATTAAATATGACTTTTGTTAAATAAATATCACTGTGTTTGAAAGTTTCATTCAGTTATTGTGCTGTCGATGGCTTGTGAATTTTTATACATTGATATCATAACCGTTTTTATTACAATCGTTATCGAGGCAAAGACTTCCAAAATGTAATGCTTCATGCTTTCGACTGTACCAGGCGTTCATATTTTATATCCTTCATAATATTGCCCCATTGCCCCCCTTAAGTCATAAGTTGGCAACGCCCTTGTACAGTTCTATGATTCGTTCACTCTAATTGAATGATTATAGAAAAAAGACAACATTTCAAGAGATCAATAGCCTACTTTTATTCATATTTTTTTGGATACGGGATATTTTAGCAAAATATTGCACCTGTGGTATTATGTAGAAACTGTAGAAAGTGTATTTTTTCAGATGCAGTGAATTTCAGATCAGATAATTGAAATTCAGATATAAGCATCTGAATTATAATATATTGTTCAGTCTATGAGTTGTTATTAGATGGTTTCATTTGAATATATGTCAAAATACTTAGTTTTTTAAATTTCGTCAATGCTGGAATAGTTACAATTATAAAGGGTATTTAAATAACCGTTTCCTATCTTTCAATTTAAATAAAACAAGGTGACATTTCATCCAAATATTTTATTCGTTTGAAAAATCTATTGATGTCATTATGTGTAGAATATAAGAATGGTTCAAATGTCAGGCACGTCTGGGTGGAACGCATCCGAAACGTCCAATTTTCCGTGACTCTGGCACATAAATCTGGCAGAATTTGATCGACGGCATATGTTATGTTGGCTTTGAGGACCGTTGTGGTTTGTGGCTTATTCGCACAAACCTGCGACTTAAGAAAACACCACAAGAAAAAGTCTAACGAGGTCGAATCGCACGATCTCGGTGGCCAGTATACATCACCTCCACGTGCTCATGCTCTCAAATCGCCCGTGCAGAATTTCCAACGCGGCATAAGATATGTGGCATGTAGCGCCGTCCTGTTGAAACCACATCCGATTCAATCCAAAAGAAGTTGTTAATCATCGACCTATAATGTTCTCCAGTGACAGTAATGGTCTGGTCAAAGTCGTTCTAAAGAAATATGGACCAATGACGCTGTCAGCCCAAAATCCACATCAAACAGTGACTTTTTCGGAATTGGTATCGTCTCAAATTTGACAATTTTGTTTGTTCACGTACCTTTATCCAGAAGTGGGCCTCATCGCTGAAGATGCGTAAGACCGAGTTCTTGTGATGAACGCGAAATCGATTGCCTTGAATTTTCCTGCACACTCTCACAGACAGCAGCGATGTACATTTTGGGGCTACTGAGTTTACAAGCTTCCATATCGATACCTTTACGTATCTAATTATACGAGTACCTGACTGAGAAATTTTATACCGAGTTTCGTGTTTCTGATGTTGGAAATAGCAGGAGTAGTCCACTGTGAGGACGTCTTATAGCATAATTATCCTCCCCTTTGAGTTATAAAGTAGAAAACCATCAATGAAAGAGTTGTTGTTTTATTTAGCAGAGAGGTTCAGTATGTTTTTAATGTCAAGAATGACTAATGTCCATAAGAAGGACCAGCCCCCTTTTTCGCATCCTTGACAGCAGAATCGAAAAGTCCCCATCAGTTTCCAGTGCTGCGAAAGCTTGAGTATTAACGGATTGTTTTTTATCGAGTTTCGAGCCGAATCGAGCCAAGCCAAGGCTTTTTGAAATCGATCCAAGCAGAGTTTAAGTAAAAGCTCAACTCGGCTCGAATACATCCTTGGTTTTGAACTATAGGAGTTTAACATTCCCAATAGTATTCCGAAAACTATCGAAAGAAGTGCAGAATTTTAATTTCTTCATTCAATTAGATCGGATGCGATTTATTAATCTGTTATATAACCATATCCATTTAATTACTTGTATGTGTATACAATATAGGCTATTCGAACTTACGCAATACCTAATGAAATATAAAGCTGCTTGTTGCAGTCATGCGGCATTTCTGTCGACATTAACCATATAGCAAAATAATTAATGAATTTGATTCATACAATATGAAATCATGTACTGTATACTTCTTTCTACATAAGGATTATATCATCAATTATAGAAACAATCATAGATCAGAACGTTGAAAAGAGAGAGTTTCATTCGGAAGAAATGATTTATTGTACTGGGAAATTGATCTGAAAATTAGTGCTACAACAAATAATTACAAATTAGAAAATGAAGGAAGTTCTATAAAATGCGGAATTTATTAGAAGATATGTGGTTATCTAAATAAATATCATTTGTATATCCAGATATCCTCAAAAATATATCAAAAATAGTTATATAATTTAGGAGTTGCAAAACATTGATGTCTTCTCAGGAGAAACGCGAAGAATTTATACAAACTTTCGTTTTCGCTGCATTCAACGTAACCCAGTTCCATATCCGTTTGAGTCATATAGAAAATGATTTTCGTTGGCTAGAATTAAACATCCAACCGCAATTGATTAACTTTTTTGATATGATGCTAATTGAAAAATAACTAATTTCAGTTATGTCACGAAGAGGACGTGCTTGCAATAATTTGAAGTTTACCCACCAAATCTAAACTAATATCATTGATGAAAAAGATTTTTTTATTTTATTATGAAGGATAAACTCGAAAACTACTCAACCGATTTTCAAAATCATTTCATCAATAGAAACAGACACATTAACCGTGAGTAACATGGAATGTATTTCATTCACGAAAAATGAGTAATGCTTCAGAAAATTTCAATAATGAACCAAGAGTTCAGAACTTTGCCTGTAAAACTCCAATATTCTTCGAACACAGTGATTATTTTCAGAAACGTGTAAGAAATATATTAAACAATCGTACATATTGGAAATGTCAAATTGATATGTTGAAACGCCTTCCCACTTATTATACTCCAATATCCGTTAATAACAAGTGAAAAACTAAAAACCTGCATTGCTGTTCCTCCAATTGAATTCTAACAGTTTTTAGATTATTCTCGTTTTTGAAACGAAAAAGGTGTCTCAAAATATATTCATCTATGAAACATTTTCCAACTCTGCTCAGACGTTTAATATTTCAAATAACGGTTTGATCTCAAGTATATATTATTTTACACCGAGTTTGTAGATTTTCTGATCGAAAGTTCGTAAATATTTTTTCACCGATCAAGATGAGATTCACAACGTTCAAATTATAACAAATTGTGTGAATAAAATAATGAAAAAGAAGAGTAAATTTGTTATCTGAGTTTTTTTGCATTATCCAACAAATTGAATGAGTTAGAAGCAATTATCGGATCTTGCTTGAGAAAACTCATCAATCAGAACTTAGTGTGTCTCCAAACTATCTGATTTTTGAGAACCTGACGTGTTCCAGAATTTATTCAAATAATACGTACTCTCAATTTCGAGAAAACAAAGACTTAGGTTAGGTCCAAAGTGAGAAACAAAGAAACAAAGACTCACTCTTACATTGGATGTTCCTACTAAGTATGTTTCATAGTGGTACTGTCACAATCCAAGATAAACGGAACTAGGAACTCCAATGAATTGATCGATATTTTCATAATAACTTTCACCTACCATCTATAATGAAATTATTAATTGGATTTTTTCAACAATTAATTTTGTATCAAAATTAAAGTGTTAGTTTCATAATGTTTGGAGAACAACGATATTGACTTAATTAGGAAAGTATCATTGTTACAATCTGTATATTTTTCAGACGCACCAAAAGGCTATAGGAATAATATTACCCTAAAAGTTTCAAAGGATCCAAAATAAATTAATGCATTTATTCTATTTGATGGAATACCATTTGAACAATATGAGTGACTGTCTATATACCTTGTTTATTTTTATAACACACTGCGATACGATATCATCGCGAAGCGAAGAGAAAAGAGAATGATAAAAAGCATTGAGCACATTCTTAATAAGTAAAATGTTTTCACATCACCTTTTATAGATCATCTTTTTCACAATCAGTTTAGAAACTTTATGACTCCAGCAGAACACTTGTAAATGAATTCTCTTTTTGTAATAGTAATCAGTGTAAAAATTTATGAAGTCGGTGTGATATCAATCAAGGAATTTATTACTGGAATAATTTCTTCAAATAATATTGCTGAATTATGGAAATACAATGGCTACTGGCTCTCATTTTTTTTTATTCAACTTTTTCGTGTGATGAACGCACGGATTCACAATGAGCAGGCATTGAATTCATTATTGAAGATCTTCCTTGAATAGAGAATTAGAAACATGTTATTTATTTCTTAAATATTGAGAATATCTTTCATTCGCTACACTTTCATGGCAGGAAAGTCAACAAAAAATAACTTAAAAAAGAAGGTGTGGAAGAAAGAATGTGGAAACCAAATAAAAAAACAACACTATAAATTCCACACCCTTCGTTAGATCCGTTATCATCAAAAATATCACAATAATTCTAGCCTTCAGTTTGAAAACGCTTTGAGACAATAGAACTATGGAAATTGAAAATTGCACATCTGTCTATAACATTTCAACTTTGTGAGGTTATGTTTGCAGTTAAGACAAAAAACAAATGTATTATCGAATTTGGCATTGATGTAAAAAAGTAAATGGTAAAATGGCTCATATGAGACACTGCATCAATAAGTCACTAAACTAAAACAAAAATCAAACTACAATGGACAATATCGTTAACATACTAATTGTTAGTGAAATTAATCTGTAACAGGCTATATCTCAATTGAATAGGAAAAATTAGCTATTCGAATGAGTTGATCTCTCGAAAATAGAGAATAGAAATTATGAGGAATAGTTACAATCACGTAATGCATTAAGACAGCCATCATTATTCATTATATTATTAAGTTCACTCATTTCTACACTCTCATAGGCATCTAGTTGCCTGTTGTTGTTTACTTGTCTAACTGATCTTAATGAACTGAAGTCTGTAGAATGGTTTTGTTGCAAAATATGATTTTTCAGGTCTTCCATATTTTAAGTGTGCTAAGTGTTCCTTATATCTTACTTCAATAGATATTTTTGTCTGTCCATAATTTTTTGCATCGCAGTCCTTACATTCAATTTCGTTAATTCCAGACTTTTCCAAATTATCGACTTTGTCTATTGGACTTCCCAAAAGGCTTTGTAGGGAATGACTTTTTTTGAAAAACCACCTTCATACCTAGTTCCTTGAAAATTTTTATAAAGTTCTTCGTGAATTGGTGGTATGGAACTGGGATATATTCGTCTTGGTTTTTGTCCTATCTGAAAATGGAGATTTCGTTCATTCTTAACCTAAAATACTTCTTCCTTATTATGTAATCTACAATACCCCTCAAGAAACCGTTAGTGGCTGCTATTTCTTGTATTGTACGTTTTTCCTATGTGAACATCTCATGTCTTAGTAACCACACCAAAGATTCCAAATAGTGCATCACAAGTATAGAAGTGAACCAACACACTGTCATGAGGAACTCCATGAGTTACCGCCTAAAGTTCAATAACGAATAATTATTAAACACTGACTGATATCTGATGTGTACAGCTACCGGACTGAGTCATGACCGTTGGGAGAAATTGCATCTGCGTGAAGTTTGGGTTGGTGTATGACAAAGAAAGTATTAGGAAAAAAGGAATAGAAACTTTTGTTTGCATTTTTACGTAGTACGGATTAAGGGATGAAAAATAAATGGATATTGAAATATCATTTGGGTTCTTGTAGATAGACAAAAACCAATTATTGTAGAAGCAAATTCGAAGAGAGAAACTTCTCATAGGAATTAAATTTATTTTGAAGTTTTCCGTGAGATACACAATCGAAAGCTTGAGAGATCGACCGTGGTGATATCTCTGTGTTGTTCTTTTTTAAATCCCTTAAAGTTTTCTATAAAAACGTGTGAAATTATTATAAGATGATGAAAATGGAACTATGATCATTTGAGTGAGTAGAGATTCCTTCTTTAAAATTGGAATAATTTTCGTTATTTTCTGGTAGGTAGTCCAAAAAAATACCTTAGGTGAGTCAATGGTTTGTTACAGCTAAAGTATTTGAAAATTACTTGAGGTCATCGTATTCAGTATTTTCAAATGATATAACATCAAGTTTTTTGAAGGTAGAGTTTTTGTCGATATTAAACTCCAAAATTCAAATTAACCTGCCTTTAGGTTGTTCCCTATAGTTCAGGTATATATTTCTAGAGTTGAGTATATTTTAGTGCTTTCGCCTATTTTTTTTTACTTTTTTTGTGAGAAAAAACTAAGGTGTGTCATTTATAACGATGTACAAAATAGAACATTCCTGGTTTTGTTTTCTTATATTTTCCAGCACACTCAAAATCAATCACTCATTGAATCGATATTCACATAATGCGTTCCCCGAAAGTTAAACTTGTTCTGCCCACGAGGCCACGATAATCAAAATGTGGATAAGTTTTCAGAAATTGAAAACAAATAAAGGAAGATGTATTATTATATTAGATTCTCTAAAAAGACCAGGCAAATTCTATGCGAACTTGACATGCAAATGTCGAGAAAATAAGATACACAAGTCTCTCGTTTGAGTTAGGTGACAAAAAGATGGAGAAGATTCATTTCCTGGATATCTGTTATTTTTTAGTAAACAATTTTAATTCAGAAATCTATTTCATATCAATTCAAATCGAAAGCTCAACAGTAGTTATTATAGAGTTTGTTCCCGATTATGCAGTGATCGCCTACTACTCCACAGTAATCATCGTAAATGAGCAAAGGACCACAGGAAGTGGTATAGTGGTCACGTCTATTATCAATTATCCGCTGCACACCTGAAACGAATTAGATAAATGCTCGATTTCATGGGAAGAACGCTGTACTCCTGCATAACACATGCAATTTTTCGAGCTTGTATTTTTTGTTGAATATCTAATGAAAGAAAATGACTTTCTCTTTTGCATTCGAAATGAAAATATGAATTATCATTTGAAAGTGTCAATTATTTTGGTTAATAAACTGAAAGATGAACCATACTATATCTTTCCAAAATTAATTTTCTGAAAATTTCATGAGACAGGAATTTGCGAAATCGGTTAGTAGGTATTTATTGCATGAACTTTCGAGCTGATTGATGATAACTGATTTTTTATATACAAGATGTCGTAAGATGTCCAGAGTTCTACAGCCTGAAAAAGGTTTTTTTCAGAATAAAGTAGGTACACCAAATAGTCACTAACAGTGATTGATACATCCCAATTCTAAGGGACCTGGCTGGAACTTGATATATATGAAATGTATAATGTTGAGTTTTTGGTTTCTGTCCACATCCTTAAAAAAATTGATTGCTGATACATTCTAAATACTCGAATTGACAACAGAAAATCTTCAATTGTTTTAGACATCTCCGACATTTCAAAGTTAACGGATAAGCCTAAAGAATGCGTAAAAACAACAGAATTCATCATAAATTGAAAGGCAGAGGGCTATCTGACAGGTGGGTCTATTCTAATATAAAGTGAGGTCGATTGAAACTGCTGCAGCTTTGGGGTTTCAATTCCAAATCAGATTAACTCTTAAATTAAGAGAGGATCTCTTTCTCTCTCTCTTCTACTGTCACCCTCTCTGTCTCTCTCTCTCTCTTTGATATTTTTCACTTCCAGAACAAAGAGGTGAACTCTCACTTCTCTCGATGTGAATGTTCGCCTGAGCGGGATGTAGACCAATCTCGAACAGAAGAACAAACAATTTCTGACATTTTCAGTTTAATTCAGTACACTGTGATAGTAGGATTTCATTTTTATCAACAGAAAAAAAGTGAATATATAGTTTGTTTTTTTTAATTGATATGTCACAAAAACATAATAATTTAGAAAATTAGTTCTTTTGTATCAATCATAGGTAATTCAATTGTGGTCTGAGAACAACCAATCTATAATATACTATACTAAATTCTCATAAATATTGTTGCATTGAAATGAAAACATTGTTGTCAAGTTTTGATTCTGTATACTTTATCATCTTCTATTTAAATCATACGCACGCAACTAAACGGACAACTTGTTTTATTAATTGAAGGAACTTCCCGTTAATGAAATGTATTCAACAACATCAATGTTTATTAAATGAATATAAAAAAATTCAATTATATTCTGCGACTAACATTTATGGGGCGAAAAAAGGAACGGCAGATTAAATTTACCGTGAGATGAGAGAGATATGAATGTTGACTCATCAGCTGAGCGCGGTTAGGTTAACATTCACGAGCGTAACATTAGAAATTTTATATCACGTAAAAAACCAAGGGATTTGTTTCGGAAATGAATCAAGGAAAATATCATTCAAATCAGTTTAATTTTGTGATGTGAACTGTGAGCAATATGGAAAGTGAAAGCAGTAAAGCAAACGGACACGCCCAAATTTATTTGGGGGAGAAAACACTATTATATACAATGTGCATTGTGGGCGGAATGTGAACGGAATGAAAATATGTTGCATAAAGACGTAGTTGATTTGAGAAGTAATTTAATCAAAGTGTTCACAAAATTATCAAAACCTTTAAAGAAAATGAAGGTGAATGTGATAATGTATCTGAAGACATTGAAACTAGAGAAAGAAAACAAATTCAGCTTGATGATTGCACCAAATACGCTATTCGTAGAAAATTCCATTTGTTCTTTTTCCGAAATGAAATCTCAACCTCACAAAAAGTCGCAGCCGAAATAAGTTCCGATGAATCAATGCCCAAAATATCACGAATGTACATTGAATTTATCAAAAGATGTGGGGAAAGCGCTTCTATAGAAAGAGAAGAAACTGTTTTGTGGCGGAAAAGCTACTTGAAAAAAAACTGAGAGTATCGTCTTAGAGGTAGAAAATTTATATTCAGATGAGACTTGGTTGAATTAGGGCCACACTGTTTCAGGTTTGGTGCCATACATTTCTAAATCTTACCATACTGTGTCAGGTATGGCAAAATTTAGAAATGAAAACTTGTCGACAAGTTTTTATTGAAGGCTTCTCAACAGGATTGAAAGTGCCAGCTCACATAGGCAACGCTTTGGGTTTTTTGGAAAACGGCTTGTGACTCTTCGAGTCCAAGAAAACTAGCGACTACCACGAGGAAATGGACACACAAAAGTTGGTTTTAAAAAGATTTTACCAAACCTTGAACCAAACTCTGTCGTTGTCATGGACAATGCCTCCTACCACAGAATTCGATGATAATATGTTAAAAATCTAATTACTCAGTGCTGCAAAGAAACAGTTGAAGAAATTTGTTGTCGATAAAATGGCTCGTGTACTCCATCTCCCTCTTCTCCATTATGAACTAAACTCGATCGAACTCATGTGGGCTCAAATAAAAAACCAAGTGGCAAGGGAAAACTTGACTTTCGAAATGGATGAGGTGAAAGGCCTACTAGCTACTGCGATAGAAAATGTCACAACCGAGTCATGGAAAACATGCATTACACATACGATAAAAGAAGAAGACAAAAAGTGGGATCTCGACCGTAGAATGGACATTGCAAATGAACCATTGATTATTACCTTGAATGATAGCGATCGCAATAGTTGCTCATCATCCGAGAATGCACTGCACTAAGAACAATAGTCTCCGGAAGAAAGACAGATAGACTTGTTTCCGGATTTGTCATCACTGGGATGATTTATTCATGTGTAATATTCCCAGATATCATAAACTAAGCAATTACATAAAATTATAATGACTTATAATAAATGACCCACTAGTAATAGATATTTCAAACCGAAAGGTTTCATTCATGATGTATGATCTACACATCTTTGTGAAGAGTTTGTTTATAAATAAATTGCATTCTTCCTTTCTTTGAAAAATTCCCACGTTTTTTGTATGAAGATGAAGTAGAAAGCCAAAACCTTCCTTTCCCCCCAATGGGGAATGTTTCCCAATTTGGGTTATTACAGCAAATGCGAGTTTGAACAAAATAAAGTTGAGTGTAATTCATGAGTTTTTCAAATTCACTTCGAAAAGTATTCAAATTGATGTTTCAAATGTTGGGTTTAAATTTCAAAAGGGATTTGTTTCTAATTCACATATTGGCAACAGCGCCTATATCAAGTTGAAATAATTTAAATGTACGTAGATATTCTACTTTAAAAAAGAAAAATTATCTTTATGAATCAACAATTAAGGCAAAATATAAACTATAGTGCAATACCACCTCCACAAGCCACATAAACAACAGTTGTTTTGTTATTTATTTATATAGAGGAAGATAGGTTAGGTCATAAATGTCATATGTCACAGAATGTCTCGGAACATAAGTAAACAGAACAGCACGCCTCTGAAATATGTCATCTTTCTTTGTCTCATACAGGTAACAGATTCATTGTCCTTCATTAGCTATAACCGATGTTGCCAAATAGTAAAATAGAAACGAATCCCTTTAAATGTTGAATGCATTATTTCATTCCTTTTTTGGAGTATTGAAAAAAAATAAAAAAGAAGGTTGAAACGATAAGTTTAAAATGCGTTGTTTTAGAGCTCTTTTATAGAACCTACTTGATTTTCGTCAGGAGGAACATTCCCTATTCGACTAGTTGCTTTACAAAGAAATATAGAGGATAAATTCAGTTCATCGATGAATGTCATAACTTGTTTTCACAACGGATCAACTTCAGAAAACCCGTTTCCCTTTGAAATTCTATCAATCCTTCATATGGCGTCTTCGCATGGGAAATTTCATCGCCTTTTCTTTCCCATAATTTCTTCTCTTTCATGTTAATTCACCTCACATTTCAGTGCCATCCGGCCAAGGATCCGATGAGTCCACTAATAGATCCGATGGTGTCATGTACCATGCGTTCCACTAAGCGCTCACAACGATCACGCTCACGACCGCAGTTTTTCCTGTTCCCCTTGCTTGTCAGCGTTACTGTTGTAACCTCAATTGGAATGGATTATGGAACGTTTTGGGCGTTCATGTAAACATCACAAATGGCGAGGTTGAAAAAATGAAGTAGAAGTTTTAATGAGGCCACGTGAACCTGAACAATTGCAAGCTAACTTCATTTATATCAAAAAGTATAAATTTAGTTTAAATGTATTCAAAATGTTTTATACGGCAATTGGAGATTTGTAGATGCTCCAGAAACTAGTTCATCTAGTTAAAATTATAATCGTGAAAACCGAAAACTTCCAAAGTAATTTCAGGTACATGATTATTTATCATATATTGCACTGTTAATTTTGAAAATATCGTGCCTGATTGCTTACTTACATTATACTACAAATTAATGCTACTCTTAAATTTACTTCATTATGCGTAAGTAATTATTCCATTAATTACTGTTGAGTTTAACCAATGACGTCATGAGTGACGTTTTCGAGGCGACCATAACGACCGCGGTCATTATGTGGAACAGTTATAGGAGCATTTTGATCGTTGTGAGCGTTTAGTGGCACGCACAAGTATTGGTCCATTCGAAACGTTAAGAGTGTTTAATTGGTTCAAGCAATCCATCAGAAAGTTTCTGCCGCATAAATATTCGTCTCTTTATTATTCAGAGAGGTTTAATGCCCATTTGTAGTCAACGAATAAGTAAATTCGCCGGCAGATGCGCAGTAGTTATCACTGCGCATCTGGGGCAAAAGAGATTAATGCAGTAATGGTATTCGAGTTGAAGCAGGATAAAGTAATTGTGAGTATGATGAGGGCAGCCTCCCTTCGAGGTCAAATAGGCGCCCCTAAGTGTTGCTTCCATCCAACACACTAAAGTCAAGGCGGAGTAGGTATGTTGAACACTTTTAATATTGCCCTTCCCTGGAATAAGATAAATCGAAAACATTATCAAAATTATCTAATTTACTTCCCCAAATCCAAGAAGTATCATTTAAATAATATTTTGTAATGAATTTATAAAAAAAATACCCTTTTGTATTCAAAAAGTTATCACATGACTTTGGCTGAAAGGTTATCATTACACAAAATGAAATTAAACTGGCTTCTCATGCAAGTTTTGGTCTCGAACATTTCGAATTGAACAAGTAATAAAAATATACTTGAAAATGTCGACTGTTTTCAAAGTGGAATTGTGGTAAACGAAAAATATGAAGTTAGTTTTTTATGTTATCGACTAGGTTGTCGCGCCATTCTGAAGTAATTTTTCTTCGCCCGTTGTGCCTGATTCATTAGCTGAACCGTTTGTAGTGACACCAGAAATAGCGTTTAACGCATTGCCGTTTCCCGTCGACACGATCTTGGATTTCCTGAAAAAAAAAAAAAAATTAAATCTATACGACCAAAAAACGAAATGTACAACTC
>WOGO01000300.1:0-25758 GCA_015342085.1 Leptinotarsa defecta
CACGGCAGTCAAATCGAGTGAGTGAACAAAGCACCCACGTCGAACCGCCTGGCTACCGACCAAAACTGAAATTTTAATAACATGTCAATAGAGTTATAACTTAACCCCTCATTTTATAAGAAAATTCAGGAATCAAAGTCAATCCTGCTGGGAGAATTTTACTCACACTAAAAACGTTCCTCTTGTGTTGACACTATGCATCAAATCGTATCGTTTCATTTCAGTCTCAGCAGTTCCAGTCAGTGAAATAGCAGATGCGTTGTTGATGAGAATGTCGATGCCTCCGAATTTTTTCACAGCCTCATCCACTGCACTTTGTACCGCTTTTTCATCTCTCACGTCGACTATACAGGGCAGACCTTTTCCACCAGCCTTTTCGACTGAAAAATAATTATATTTTCATGCGTGAAACGCAGTGCAAGAAGTATTCAAGAATTAGAAATTCAAAATTTAAAAAAATCAAATTTTTTTGTTGATTACAGATTCAAATGAAAAGAAATGTTCCAGAAGTCATCTAATATTTATTGTCGATTGAATTTGTATCTGTAGAGTAGGGAGGGCGAGTATAGGCCCACAGCATTTAGGCCACATGTGACCCATTGTATATCCTCCCAAGGAGTTGTTCTCCTAGGTCATCGTCCATCCTGTCCTTTACAGGAAGGTGGACAGGTCTCTGAGAGACATCTCCTTTATCGGCAGGTGTAGGCCAATACTCGCCGAACACACAGTCTCTTATTGACGATAACTCCGAGCACTCGCACAATACATGCCTGACAGTCTCATCTTCCTGTTCACACATCCTGCATAGAGATGTGACCACTAGCCCCAGTCCAGCCGCTTCCTTGGCTAAAGAGTCGGCAATGCGATTACCTTTACTCCTGTCGTGCCCTTTAATCCACCATGGCACCAAGTGGATGCACTTGGTGCCACCAAGATTTAGCTGGTGGCACCAGAAATTCCTTTCCTGGTTATTTCTTTTGTGGCGATTGAGATACCAGCCAGTTCTGTTTGAACCACGCTGGTATTTTTCCCATTCCCCACTAAATTGATAGATTATGAATTAGAATTTTCGAAAAATGTTATAATTGAATGCAAGTAGGTATAATTACTAATTGAAAAATGTATGCATCACTTCTCATATATCATATATCTATATTTATCTATTAAACAATTTCTATTTTATCCTCTTGAAAGTAGTATCCTTCAGATATAAAACACTTGTGCTAGCGTTTTTTCCAATCTTTGAAGCAGTTTTGATATGCACTTTTTGATATGTCCTTTGGTTTTGAACATTCACTTCATTTTTTGAACATACCTCGTGAACAGTAAAATTATTTATCAGTTCTGACTACAGTTTCTCATCAAAAAACATACTTTCTTCACATGCTGTATATATGGTGCCAGGAAGCTTGGGGTGAGGTTCGGCAGTTTTGGCAGCAACAACTACATTAGCGCCATCTTTGGCAACCTTCAAAGCAATGGCTTTTCCAATACCTCTGCTGGCGCCTGTAACAAATACGGTCTTCCCTGCTAGTTTCCTGAAAAGGGTAAAGAAATATGAGTTCCAGATGCCTGAAAAAAACGAAAACACAAGCATAATTATAAATGTTCTTGCAATAGAATCAATAACTCTTATGACCAAACAGTTGTTGGACTACAGTACGATGTCTAACAGGCCTTCTTACAGGTCACTGTCATTAGAATCATTATATACAGAGACTTAGACTGTCGGAAGACAGTGTGTGTCGCCTCTGTTCGAAAAATGATGAAACAGTAGAGCATATATACTTTATGTCTGCCCCGCTGGGGACCGATATACATTTGAGTTCCAGAGATAAAGAATTGTATATGGTGCATATTTGATGTGAAAAACGACTTTTGAAGAGTTCAGTTTTGAACTTTGATGTCGTTAGTGTTTCTCTGAATCTTATATTTACACGATATCAGAGCTAAATGTGATTTTACAATGCAAAGAGGAGGATTTTTTTGGATTACAATTTTGTAGAACAAACAAGCATCATAAAAAATCTTCTCTTTTCCGTATTCAACCATCTAGTAATTAGTTTATTTGAAATTATTTCGCGTCTACGAACACTATATATAAGTCCTATTAATATTTCGAATACTATATATAAGTCTTAGGCAAGAGTTTTAAATTTTTTGTACTTTTGAAAACGACTTTTGATGCATATTAGGGCCGTTAACGCAGTTGGCAAAATTAAAAATTGTCAATACTAACGATTTACATAGAAACAGTTTTATATCTACATCCACCCCAAGGCTTTTTATATGTTCTAAAACTAGAAAGGTGTACACATCTCATCAATTTTGAAAACCACAAATTAAAACTTCTTTGGAATATAATCTTCATATCTGGAGTACCGCCCCCAAGTATGCTCTTAGTTGTTGAGTAAAAATTTTAATTTCATCCCCTTCCATGCCGTTATAGGGCACTTCTGCCTTCCGAAGTTTGAATATCAGAGGAGTGTTCCGAACAATTCCACCTACAATACCTACTTTAGTAACAAAATTATGTTATTGGCAGCTACCACAGGTTTTTTTAATGGAAGTTCTAAAAATAACCACTTTGAACCAGTTCTACGTATGCCTATAATCATAATATATTTATAGCTGAAGTGTAATTTTAATGAAAACTTAAGAACTATTTTGCAGGTAACTGACGGCTTCAATTTTCAAACATTTATCGGCATTTTCTAAACCTTTAAAATAATTAAATTGAGTATAGAAGAAAAGCAATTACAATAAAAATGTAGAATTAGTATCCCTTATAAAAATCCCTTTACGCCTCCCATGCTAATAGTTCGAGAATCACGCTAATTTATAATCCGTGGATTTTATGGATCACTGAATGATAGTCAAATGTTTGAGTTCATTATCCAATTATGAAAATTAAATAACAAGGGATTACAATTTCCCATGCAATTCCAACAAAGTCAATGATTAATTCGGTTTTAAAAAAACTTACCCAGTATTTATCATATTTATATTGGGCACACACAGAATTTAATTAAAAAAGAACCAACACTGCAGCAGAAAAAAATTAAAGTGGACCGTGATTTATCTAACAATTCAACAAATCAACCAAATTCAAAGTTCACCAGCAACGCAAACAAAAACAGGTCCTGCGCGACGAGTATAAGTTTACTTATCATTTTTGTTTGCTTTAACCACACTTTAACTTCATGTCTATCAAGTGTAATGAGGGATTCCCTATTGACTAGCCAGAGGCGCAGAACGTAGTAATTATTTAGGGACAAAATATTTTATTCATGGCAGATTGATATCTTTTATGTTTAGTGTAAAACGTGGTTTATTAAATTTGTGCACTTCACCAAAAAGCATAAAAATAGGTGGTTCCTTATAATTCATAAATATAATTTTATATTTTCAACGAAACCAGCAACGCTCCCATACACCAGAACTGCAATACTCTTTTGATGCGCGTCACCAAATTGTCGTCGTCGGGAGATGAAGTGAATTTACCTTTACGTATAATTTAAAGAAATAATCAGTTTTTATGGTGTTCGGAGAAGTGTATGGTTTTACCCTACGACCTTTTTAGCTCTTTAATGTGACGAAAAAGTAGTTTCCTTCTCCTTTTTGAATCTTTGATGTAACAAGAAAGTGGCGTCCTTCTCCTTTTAATGTATCTTTTGAAAGTCAGATGAAAATGTTTTCATGTTAAAAGTAAATTGATTATTGATAACGTGGAATTTTTCACCAATTCAATTGAACATGCGGTTTATTCTTACAAAATCAAATTTGGTAATATGAGTGATGAAAGTACTCTTTATGACGGAAACAATATATGTTCATAATTTTTCAAGGAACCCTGGTACAGTGTTTTGTAATTATATTCCATATGCCAAAAAGGTTCTACCTAACCTTTATCCGTTCGGTTCTCAAAGTCAAAATGTCAAATTCCAGTGAAATCGTCTCCGACCACCTCACATTCAATAACCTCAACCATTTAATCGATCAATGGGCGATGGATGTCCAAGAAAACTATAAAACATTCCACCTCCAAGCCGGTGAAATGAATAAACTGATGTTCGACACATGCAATTACCACGAGCAGCTCAAATTGTTGCAAAAAAGGTTGATTTTGGCCAAATGCTTCCAAGGTCAAGTAGATATGAACATTGAGCTGGCACATTCAACATTGAATCAAATTGAAAGTAACCTAGTGGACCTTGAAAGGGATGTACTGTGTTGCTGTAGGGTTGCATCGCATGATATTTACAGGTAAAAAATAACAACATTTTTGAATTTCACCTAAAAGTTTTTCCAAACAAACTTTTTTATTGTCTTTTAAAATATTCAGTCTTCAAGATTTCAACAATAAAAAAGTTCTTATCCTAAAAAAAAACCTATAGTTTTATAATCAATATGCACAATCACAAATATATAAAAACGTACACTAATTCAATATTGTTTCATATTAAAATACTCAGCGAGGTTGTACAACAAATTAATTTGTAATAATTTTTTCATGGCGCTTTGGAATCTCGTTAGTGTGGTCTCATTTCTAATATTTACTGGCATCTTATTCTAAGCCTTTACACCCATGGAAATTGGTTCCTTTGACACCAGATCAAGATTGTCAAGTCTGGGATAGATATTGCTGCTAGCTCTAGTTTGATATGGGTGTACATCATTATATTTCGGAAGTGTATTTCTGGTTCTGTAGGCATACATACCACCTCCAGTAGATACAGTCTAGGGCTGGATTCATCCTGTTGAAGGATAATGCGACGTTTTAGGTTGTTTTTACCAATTTATTCTTACTTAGTTTTCGGTTCACAATGTTCATGCACAATCATATGTATTGCAGTATATGATGTGATAACGGATGCGTATATCTCAAGGGTTGTCACGAGCAGATGTTCAATTCATTTTGATCACTCGATCTCCAGGAGGTTCATCAGTGACGGACGAACTATTACATTTTTTCAATGTTTATCAGATATGAATTGAAAGGGTTATATTTTTATCAGATAGTTCTGTATTTTATTGAATTGTATTTTTTGACTGGAGTTTTGCAACTGTATAAATTGTAAGTTTTAATAAAGTCTTATCTATCATAGTGCTTCTTTGATAGTTTTGGATTGAGTCTTCTATCTATCCCATAGGTGGCGTTTTCATAAATGTCATCGCCTTGTACAGTCTTTTGTGATGGAGATTCATTACCAAAAATTGTACAAAAAGATTCTATATATTCCTGTCGAGTCAGATCTTTTTGAAAATCCTGAAAATAACATTAGACCTTTCCACGGTAATACAACGGCGATGTAGTTTGCATCTGGAGAGAAAAATTCTCTGAATGTGAAAGAATAGAGCTGAAGTTGAAAAACTTGCGTTTACCTCATACTTGATGGTTTTTTCTTTCTCAAACTACAGTTCTAGTTTGTGTCTGACAAAAACTTCTACATATCATCTAAAAACCAATGAAAGGAGTTTTTATTGAATTATTCAATTTTTTTCTTTCTTTTTTTTTGGATAAATTCTACATTTTCAATATGGTCCTGTTTTGAGGTTATACAATAATACTCTTTGTATAATCCTTGAAAATGATACTAATCTTAGCATTTCCAAAGAGCAGCAAAACTGATAAAAACTTCTGTTCCGACCACAAAATGTTTTCATTTTCCTACATCTGAACGACTGAATTTTTTGTGATAATTGTATTATGTATTTCAGAAAAAATACCTATGAAATTGCTGAACAAATCGACACTATGATGAATAATTTCAATCAAGCCCTCGTAATATTGGATTCCAAAGTTTACCTGGTAACGGACAGCAGCTCAGGAAACTCTGACATGGAAGGTCTTACAGCTTTACTACAATATTGTTATCGACAGCTTGAAAACATAGAAATGAAGACTTACCTTCTCAAAGACGCTTTAGCTGAAAGTTATTTTCACAAACAGCATGTACTACGATTGCTGAACTTAAAAGAGAACGATTAGCATAATTCCATGGATTTAACTCATCATTATTGTAAAAATGAAAGTGAAAATTATAAACCAAACAACATATAACGACTTTTCAACGACTCTTCAACATCCTGACGTCAGATTCAATACATTTATATTTATATTGGGAAACATGGTTCATTTTTATTAGATCAGACTTCATTTTCAAAGCTTCTCAAAAAAAAATCCTCAAATGGACTATTTTTGTTTCATAAAAATCATCTGACATGTTCACATGGATTTATTGGTTCTTCTCTACTCTTCAACATTTCATATGATTCATATAATTCAACAATCTTGTTTCCTGTACTAGTTTGTGAAAGTTCTTTGTTGGAATGTTTGCCACATTTTTCTGGGCATAATTGAAATTTTCCATCGCATGCTTATCTCGGCTTCTTTCCTTTTGTTGCATTACCTACAACTAGGGTCTCCATTATTAAACCCTATTTTGTAAAAGTGTAGGCAGGCAGATAGGTCAAAAGTGGGTGTACCTATTCGAACCTCAGCTGGAACCCGCGAGGATTTACTGTGGCTCATATCAGTTTTTTAACAAAGCGGCAGACCAAATTTCCATATTAATGACCGCAGAAATCTTCCCGTGTGACGGCATTCTCTGAGTTATCTGTACCTGACGATACAGCCATGCAGAGGTTTGCAGACCTGTGCAGGCTGGTTCGTTAATAAGATCAGGAGTTGGACAATGTTGAAGCTCTCTTTTGAATAAATGTTACAGGGAGGACAATTGGAGACATTTATTCAATGTCCATCTTCTCTGTAGACTCAGAGAAGATGTTCATTGAATAAATGTCCATCTTCTCTGTCCATGTCCATTTTTGGTTACTCTAGGCCCATAAAGTCTGACGAGTAGGTAGGTGACATAAAAATAAGGAAATATTAAGGTATCAAATTTAATAACACCTAAATTTTAGCAGTAAAGTAGGTCAAGTACCATCAATATGTTTCGAACTGATAACAATTATTGACGATTTTTCGGTAAATGACCTTTATTTATTTGATTTTCTTTTATTCATTTACATATTTACCAAATTAATGAAAACAAGTATAGTTCAAATTGGTACAGACCTTAAATTATAAGGGATGTTCACTTTCTTAAACTCCTAAACAATTTTCCCTTCCCATAGTACAGCTCACCAAAAAAAATTGTTTTCATAATTTTATGAAATACCTACACTCCTAAATTTATCCTGACAGCAGATTCAAAATGGAATGCTCAGATATCGCTAAATTAAATCAATAATGCCGTGTTCGGAAAAACTATGGGAAGATGAAAATCAAAAAACATTTAACTTAATTAAAAAAGTAAATGTGACATAGTCAAAAATCACTTTGATGTGAAATTTCCACTTGAAAGCTACAAAACCTTGTCACGTGTTTCGCTATACAATCTTTGGGCGTCACAATACTGTTTGTACAAATTATGAGTTGTGCTTTTATAATAATTTATTAAAACAATGAAGATAAAACTCCAGTGTCAGATAGATTGGGAGTATACAAGTTGACTTGTGGTTCTTGTCCAAAATGTTATATCGCACAAACTGGAAGAACTTTTTTCAAAAGTATAAAAGAACATAGGAGTAGTTTTTGAATAGAAACTCCAATTCAACATTTGCGAATCATTTTTTAGCAGAGGGACACGAGTTTAATAAAGACTATAACGTATTGCGTTTGGAAGAGAAAGGTTCTGAACTCAACATTTTGGAATGTTCCTAGATAGGTAAATAGTTTAGGTAATTAATTCATCATACAGAAATTTGTTAGGAGGTGATAGTCATAATGATTCAAATTACTATAAAAGCACGACACACAATTTGTTCAGTCAATATGTGATGACCGAAGATGTTATTGTAAAGCGAAACACGCGGTTTTGTAAACTCAAGTGGAAATCGTACATTGAAGTGTTTTTTGAATATGTTCTAATGGATTTGTATCAAGTACCTATCTGTCAGTTTCATTATATTTTCAAAGTAACATGGTTCAACATAATTTCAAGAGACTAAACTCGGGAAATTTTCCCATTTTTTTTGGAATATGGCTGAAAAAAACTTTCTGTTAAGTTTTTATATTTATTTTAATAATCATATTTATATACAAATGTACTCATTTTATAAATAATTTTATACCACTTCAGTTGTTACAGTACTATTCAAACGAGCAACTGAAGTTTTACATACTTCGATATCAAGGGTGAATGCTTTATGGTTTCAATAGAATAATGAGCTACCAATATAGAGATACAGACTTTAACATTTTCGCTCCGACATTCTTTCGTCTCAGCATAATCGTTAAAACATTCAAAACTATCTAAATGCCCTTAGTTTAAGTTGAGACGTGCAAATATCATAGGAGCGCACAATTAATTTTAAACTTGTCTTCATACATACAAAGTTTGTCCAATAACTATAATAATAGTAATATTCCCAGATACATCTCAGTCATAATTTTAAATATAAAAGTTGCCAATATTTGTGTCTAAATCGGATTATCTCCTAAACACGTCACTAAATTTCACATTTAACACATTTAAAAGCATCAAATGCTCTTCTACTCGGTCAAATAACATTTATTATAAAAATCTAGTTTCTCTGAAGCTTTATGTAGCACTTTCGTCTAGATAATTCTTAGCTAAACAAAATATAGTTTTCTTTTTTCGGTAAGCTATGAGGAGGTCCCAAAATCATAAAAGAACTTGAGGATAACAGAAACTACAACAACTCAAGGTTGCAACTGTTACTTTTTCGGAAAGTTCTTGTGTTTCATGTTTTGAGAGGTGTCAACTCTATACTTTGAATTGTGAATTTTTAAATAGCTGCCAAACATAACAACTGATATTCTGAGGAGGTTGAAATCAGTTCAACAAAACTTTCTCGTCAACAAATATAAGAAAATAAATTATAAAGCAGTTGAGCATATTTTCTTTTGTTGTTGATGAACTATGTGAGTTTTATGAAATTGCAGGTGAAAGTATTAATCAAGCAAGCCGTACATCATGTTGATTCAAAATAGTAAAAAAAATTGATGTTATTTTTCTAGACAAAAGGAGAGATCTCCGTTTGGCACTTTTTACAAACCCTGTTTTACATGAGCATTCATTAAAAAAAAAGTATAGATGTCCTTATATGCCATAACTTTATTAAGCTTATCAAATGATTGGTAATTTGATTAATATTTCACCTATATGGTTATTGTCTAACATTATATGAATAATTGCATTTGTTATAATAGTTTAATATAGTAAAAATATATAAAAAAAATCACAAATTCAGATCTAGTTTTGCAAGTTTTTTTAATATAAGAAAACTGCTGGAATCATTTCTATACCTAAAAGAACTATAAACAGCCATAGTTGAAACCATTCACACAAAAACAAAAAATAGAGAGCAAAAACATTAAATTTTCACACCAACAGAATTTGGTTAGCAGTCATTTTGATTGAAACGAAGAAACTCCCTTCACAATTCGAAGGCAATTTTTCCTTGTGACAAACATTCTCCAATTTTATTAAGTATAGGTGAAAAATTGTGAAAAAATGAAAGGTATTGTATATACTACATATGAATCAGTCATTTGAGAAACCTTGTTAAAAAATACAAAAATATTTCCAAACCTGACAATTTTTGAAAGCAAAAGCATTTCATTAGGTTTGCAATAGTTTCTTGAGACGAGACAGGTGGTGAAACTTATAGATCTGATTATAATTGAAATTGACTGAAAAAACGACAATCGATTTTTATTGGAGAAATATAAATGAAAATGTATATTTATTTTTTTAACCAAAAGTCCAAACTTGTGCGGTCTAAGAATCAACAAGGTCGAGAACCATATTCTTCATTATTTTCATAGTTGAGGCCTTTTGGAAATTGCTTTTTGGTCTACAAAAACCTCCATAATATTTGTAAAAACTGTAATAATTTCTCATATGAGAAAATCAATATTTCCAAGTAAAATTTCGAAATACCACGTTGGACATTGAATTATATCCAGTCATTTATGCAGAATACCACACTCACAGAGGTTAGCCTTGGAGAAGTTTCTCATTCATCCAGAAGCAGGACCATGTTGAAATTATAAATTATAATTTTTTTGTTAAACCTTGTTAGAGTTTACTATGCCACTATCAATCTATAAGCTTAAGGTAGTACTACCGATATCACAAAAGTCAAATGTGTGCTTTGTGAAGTTCGATTTCGGTTTAATAACTTATGACTGTGTTCATATCATTTGAATTCTTTTCTATATCAATTATGATGTTTTTATCAGTTACTGCTTGAATGTATTCATACACTTATGCTTTTTAACTGAAAAATAAAGATTTATTATTATTATTTTTATTATAGTATTTATATGTGGCATCACCACGTAAAAGCGAAAGAGTTAGATCATAAGACCATGCGCAAGAATCTATAGCGCAAACATTCATTTATTCCTAAAAGTTATTGATTGGGCAGAAAATAAACATTTTTTTATATGAATATATTTTTTTCAGTTCCCTGTAGACCTCTCAAAATTCAACTGATTCATAATCTTATAATGATGTACCAATATGGCAATTTTCATTGAATTTTGGACGCTGATCCTAAAACCTATAGTACTACCTTAAATGATGGCTCTGTAACAAAAAATAGAGTCAGCGAAATATCTTGATACAGACTAGATTGAATATTGTGATAAAATGAAAACAACACAGTAAAAAATTGCCTTCACAAACTAGTCAACAAAGGTTCTTTATAAATTTCAAAAACAAAAACAACTGCACATGTCGCAAAAGAAACAAACAAACCAAAACCAAATCAAGTCGACTAAGAAGAGATTTTGAAAGTTATCACAGATCACTTCAATCGCAAACGTAACAAGTAAACAGTCTACCAAGCACTCACCCTCGATACACAGACAGAAAACATAGACCTTATACATATCACTGAACTGTTGACAATTTTTTGACTTTGTTCTTTGTCGCTTCTCTGCAAAGCGTTTGGCAGACGTTGATCCAGGTGTGTTCGTAGTCGCTGGCAGCATGAGATGATGAGGGAGAACTGTGCGAGATGCATTCGCAAACCAACTTGGCCAGTCAATCAACCAAGATGCCTTGCGAGACACCAATCAGGGTCTCTTTGAGGATCTTGAAGGAGGGCCGGTTTTCCGGGAGGTGACTCCAACATTTTCGCATAACCTAAGAGAAATAGAATTAACATTAAAGGATGGAACAGTATTCAACCTCTGTAAAATTTGTAATCTATAATCATTTTCTTTCAATTATCTGAATTTCCTTTCAAGAGAAAAACCATGTAGTGAAGGCACTGTAAATAAAAAGTTGTTCCTCTATTCATTAATTAATTTCAAGGATGAATCGCAAAACTGTGAAATAATGTAAGAAAAGCTAACTGGTTCTGCCAAGTAACAAAATTTTATTATTGTCAACAAATCCATTCCAATTGAGGTATATTTTTAATTTAAATTTTGATTGGTATTTTCAGATCATTTCAAAATGAGAAAGCAAGATTTCTAGACAGATTTCTAAATTTCTTGATTAGCAATAATAAATTATCTGGATTTCAACATGGATTCACAAAAAATAGGTGTAATGACTCCGCTTTGTGCAAGTGCATTTGATTAGGCAAATCATAAGATATATAAATTAGAAAGCTAATGTATTAACAATTTTTTTCATAGGAAAACAAACAAATATTACTGGAGTTTTATCCCGAACATCAAACCGTTGTTTTCAACACCTCGACATGTGTTTCAATCACCAAGTGATCATCTTCAAGAAGATAAAACTCCAGTAATATTCATTAATACACCAAAGGTTTTAAACAGTGCATCACAAGAAAAACCTCAAAATATTTATCTATCCCAACTTACCTAGACAGTAGGGTATGGTTAATGCCTGCCAAAAACAACTACTTCCCCGGCTAATACTACGCCGGACATTGGTTTATATCCGACAGACATTTATGCAAGATACCTCACAGTAGTTACCATCGGAGATGTTTCTTGTTCATCTAGCAGCAGGACCACGGTGAAATTAATCAAGTAGGTCTCCTACAGACCAGTTTCAAGGTATTAACTTTCATCAATGCACTTGTGAGAGGTAATACCTATGTTATATTTTTATACTAACACTGGTTCCAGGTCTACAGAGATACTTGACGTCAAAGATGTATTCAGACACCAACTCAATTACGGGAAAACATAAGTCAACTGAATTGTTTTTGTGATGCACTGTTTCAAACCTTTGATGTAGTAATGAATATTTTAGCTACCGCTAAAATAAAACCTGACATGCTGAGACCTATCATGTTTCATTTCAAACGAAATTAGCCAGAGCAAGTTTGAAAACATGAAGGAAAAATTACTTTCACTCACATCATACACTTCTTTGTAACAGGACTGCGGTCGTTCCAAAATCATCCCTCTTTGAACACGTTCGGCAACTTCAGTGTTTGTCAGTCGCCCGTATGGCATCTTACCACAGGTGAACACCTCCCACATCAGAACACCTGAAAAAAAATGTATGTTTGTCACAGTAAAGACATAAAACCTGAACATTTTAGTTTTATAGGTATATCTAGGCATCAAATGTTTCAATGAAACCAAATTACGAAGCAGTAAGACAAGTGTCTTATTCCAAAACATCGATGTCCGCCATTGAGGATGAGTGTTCCATGTAAGTGAAATTTTATCCTTTCATATACTATATTGTGTAGCAATCCGGTGAATGATATTTGATTCAATTCTATAACAAATGTAGAGGGGTTTTTTGTATAATTGTGTTGATATAAAAGTATTTGTTTTGAAAGTATTTTTCTTTAGTGTAATTCAATGTTTATATGAAAGTAGTTGTTTCGAAAGGGCTTCTCTTCCAGTTTTTGTCTGAAAGTTACTTCTTTGCAGGATCTACACATCTTTAAATAGGGTTAATTTTCTGAAATTGAATACTTCTTTCCTTTCTTTGGAAGATTCCCACTTTTTTTGTATAAAGATGGAAAAGCAGAAAGCCAAAACCATCATTTCCTAAAAATTTATCTTTTCTAAAAATAAACTTCCATTTTGAATAAAATTATTCTATTCTCATTCAATACTCCCATTCATGATAGTTAATTTTGAACGGGGTACTTACCATAGGCCCAAACATCTGATTTTGACGAAAATCTTATATAATTCAGCACTTCAGGAGGAGCCCATTTGATAGGAAATTTTGTACCGCCGGATGATGTATACTGGTCATCTAGAACATATCGAGCTAACCCAAAATCTGCTACTTTAACCAAATTTTCACTTCCGACCAAACAATTCCTGGCAGCCAAGTCTCTGTGGATGTAGTTGTGCCTTTCTAGATAGGCCATTCCCTTACAAACCTGTAAAATGTCATCATTATTTTTGGCTGTTGTTAGGATTTTAAAATAATCATGCCTTACTGTAAAACGGAGGATATCACTGTCTTTTGTCAAATAATTTTATTTCAATTTCATCCAGAAAGTTTCTCCAAAAAACTAAAGTGTAAAAACAAATGTAAAAATGAGTTACTTATCATTGAGACATGTCACCATTCCGTTCGCTTTTTTCATAAGCTTATAAACAATAATAAAATGTGGGAATCTTCCAAAGAAAGAAAGAAAGCAATCCATTCCAGAATAAACTCATTACAAAGTTATGTAGATCATGCAAAGGTGTCACTTAATGATATTTGTTTCAATTCTATAAGGAATGTTTGGAGTACAAACTGAATAGGAAAAAGTGTTTTTTGTAAAAATCATATAAAAGTTGTTGTTTCGAAAGTATTTGTTTCTTTCGTTTATATGAAAGTAGTTGTTTCAGAATGGCTTCTTTTTCCAGTTTGTGTCTGAAAGTTGCTTCGTTGCATGATCTACACATATTTGAAAAGAGTTTATTTTGAAATTAATTTTTTTCCTCATTTCTTTGGAGGATTCCCAAATTGTTTGTATGAAGATGAAGTATAAAGCCAAAACCTTTCTCAAAAATTAATCTCTCGTAAAAATATACCTCTTTAAATTTAATAATAAATTTACTGTATTCAACAACTACACACATATCCATATATCCATAGAAAATCAAAAACAATCTAATGTTGGCCAACAGCATTAGGGACTTGGGAGTATTGTTTAATAACACAGTAACTTTTAAAGGTCATATTGATCACATTGTATCTAAATCATTCAAATTATTGGGATTTGTTCAACGATTCCTTGTTAATCCTTAGCTCGCACAAGTTTCTACTTCTGAGGGTTGTCGTTCGTAGGGGTGCGACAGCTGGTTAACGGAAAAACAGATTTTAAACAGATTTTTTAAACAGATCGAGGTAGAAGTATAGAAGTCGCGAACTGCCACCTAGGAACAAAAAAGAACTTTTTCGGCGACCTACTTGAAATACGTATTATTTTGCAAAATTAGATATTTCGCACCAGTAGGAAATATTTTTTGTGTGAATTTTCTCCCATTTATTGAAAAAAACATCAAAAACTGAGCTAAAAATGTAAAAGTTATTCAAAATCAAAATTTGTTAACATTTCAAAATGGCTTTTTTATGCACCTTAGTGTATATTGATTGGGATTTCAACACTTTGGATAGTGTCTTGACCTAAAACACCACAATTTCATACATAACATTCACTTAATTTGTTTCATTGACTACTGATATTCAGATCTATAGATTAGTGCTTATCTAACCATCTAGCACACATTGTGCTTACGAAACGGACTACTTGAATTCATTCATAATCCTGCAACGGATGTCGGAGTCCATTAAATCGTTTTTTTTTCAGCAATCTCACTTGATATGCTCGCATAGGAGTACCTGATTTTATAATTATCGCGAATTTACCGTTAAACAGAAAAGATACAAGACGGATTAATGATTCTGCACTGGCGTTTCCTATTGGGGCGCTTGATTCGATTATTCGTCATGCTTCACTTGGGCGAGTAATTTTCGGTTAATTGAGCGAAACAAAGAAGTAATTAGCTTGGCAGTAAAGTAACTAGTTCGTAAAAATCAATCGATTCGTTTCGGAGTGACCAAACGAGCGTGTTAAATTTTGCAAGTGGGAAGTCTTCGCAAAGAATATACATTTTTTCGATTGGTTATAACAACCTGTAAGGTTCGTAAGTAGCGTGAATTATCCGATGATTCAAGCATCACTTTATTGCGAGACTTTTACTGAACAGTTTTCAAAACTCCAATACGTGTTTCACTATCAGATAGCTTCCTCAGGCGCTTCCACGCCCGAGGAAGCTATTATATAATTAAACACGTGTTTATGTTTTGTGAACTATTCAGTGAAAATATGAGGAGGCTATTGCATAATGAAACACGTATTTCTGCTGTGTAAACTATTCAGAATATCATCAGGCGTGTTCATACCAGTATGAGTACGCCCGATGAAGCTATTGAATGATGAAACACGTGTTGCGGTTTTGTAAACTGTTCGGTGAAGATTTCATGTTATAGAAAAATGTTATCGATTTTCATCAAGTATCGGCCATTTCTATCACATAGGTTAGCTTGGTAAACCTATCACATATGTTAGGTTTTCGCTATACAATAGCTTCCTCAAGCGTAAACGCTTGAGGAAGCTATTGTGTAGCGGAACACGTGTCGCAGTTTTTGTAAAACCCTATTATAGTGAAAAACGTCCCATAAACTGTATTAATTACTTTTATTATGGATTTTCATCAAGTATCGGCCAGTTCTATTCAATTATCTTTCAATTATGTTTCTGTAAGATTTCTGACATTGCAGTAATGAACAATGTCAAAATAATATCATACTTGTTATGTTTCCGAACTTAAAACTGAGACTGAATAGAAAACATTACTTCATGTAATGTTCCAAATGAGTGCCATTAACTTACATACAATGGTCTCAATAAGCTTTTTTTTTCTTCCTTAAATTTTGAAGAATATTTTTTAGTGTTGATAGCCCTACAACATATAGTAATTTCCTTTTGTAAATTATCTAGAGTAGTTGGCTATAGCTCGTAGACTTCTGATTTCAACTATCTCCATAAAACACGTCTAATGGAGACGAATCGGGGGATGCAGGCGGTCGTTCTGTAGAAGCTTTCCTTCCAATCCGTCAACCCGGAAAGTTATTATTGAGGTACTGTAGTACTGGTACTACTCAATGAGAGGGGGCTGTTGAAAAAAAGTACCTCACATTTTGCAAGAGAGCATTGATCTAGATTTGTTGATGCTTCACATAAATTGATTATTCGGAAAATTGAAATATTCATCATTTTGTCGTGCCATATTTAGATTTGAATCACTCCATTTCATGAAATTTCGATTATATACTTGCCCATTCAGATAAAACGTACATTTATCCAAAAAACATGTGGTGTGAAACAGATGTCTTTAAAGAAATGCTAATGGAAAACATTTTCGATGACCCCAGTAGCTACGTCGATGAGGGAGAATATTCCATCGATAGTTTCTTCATCTTATTCCAACTTCAATTGCATTTACGATTCCACAGTCTAGTTGGAAGGCGTAATAACCTACACTTCTGAAGTCATCTCTATATCTTTATATTTTTTCATCATAGGCATGTAGGTCACACGTTTATGGCCCGGCATTCAAAACGTCTTTGGTTGGGTATCCCGGGGTTCCAATTAAAGTGAGGCGTTATTACGTACAAGAGAAAGGTTGTTTACTACTTCAGACGATGTTACTACTCCTGTTTAATTGGCTGTTAATAGTGCTGTTGAAGGAATGATCGGACAACAGTTTGTTCGTGAGATAGCAGCCGGTTACTAACAAGGAATCTATTTCAGATAGCAGCAATCAGAGGTAGTTAATTATTCAATGTCGAACGTCCAGTCTCTATGGGATGAATTTACTTGTATATCTGTTTGATATGAACTCTTCTTCACGAAAAACATTTGAATGTTCGGAGTTTTTGAGATTTCAGTTTGGAAGATTGAAAATGTTTTTACTCGTAATATTTGCGTATTGTAGTGAAAGCTAGTGAAAAACTATCAGTAACATCCCTAATATTCCTACTAATATTATAAATGCGAATATAAGTTTGTTTTTTACGGTTTCACGCGAAAACTACTCAACCGATCATCATAAAATTTTGTACACATATTGGAAGTAACATAGGATATATTTTATTAAAAAATTTTTTTTTGCAAGATGAAAAAATTGTTTGTCAAAAAATCTCTAAATCTACCTACTTTAACGTCATCTAGCATTCCAGTAATTAAGTTCCAACCCTAATACCGTCGCACTGTATTATTCACAGCACTGCACCTGTGCGGAGCCGGGGCGAATTGCTAGATTTCATACAACTTACTCAAAATTGTAAATATATAATTTAATATACTTCACATCTTTCTGATTTTTGCTTTTAGTAGTTGAATTTAATGTGAACTTGTATTGAATAATTAAAGTATCTCTTGTGGAATTGGCCGCGGTGGTAGTGCGCCCGACTCACGATCGGGAGATCGTGGGTTCGATTCCCGCCTCGACCAGATATTTTTCTTGAGAGAATTTATCTGGTTTAAGCGGGGATGATTCTGCAACCGTGTTAGGAATCACACGTTAGAAAGTAAGATCTCGTTAGTCCTTAGCTCGCACAAGTTTCTCAACTTCTGAGAGTTGTCGTTCGTATGGCGGGCGACAGCTGATTAACGAAAAAACAGATTTTAAATAGATTTTTTTTATACTCAAAAATCTTCTTTAAGACAATTTACCTGATCAATTCAAAGCACAGTATTGTAACATGTAGGTCCTTTCAAAAAGAGATTTTTCTAATCTACAAGAGACAATAGTGCAACGAATCTGAAGCCACCCCTAACTGATACGCCATCAGCCGACTCATCGAACGAACACATGACCTCACCGCGAAAGAATGCAGTCTGAAACCGCCGGTAAAATTTTAGTCGAGTACCGAACCGTCTACAGAATTCTCAAAATGACCTTCAGCGATAATAGCACGTCTTTCCGACCCAAGAAGGCAGTTCCGAAAGTGTATCGTGCGGCTAAACAAGAAATTCAAATAGTGGAAATAAATCAAGCTTTAATTGCTAAGTGTTTTAATAGATAAATTAGTTTGTGATTATTGAAATATTGTTGGAAATACATTTCTTTTAAACCTGTAAAATATATTATTTCTGCAATAAAAGTTGAATGTCTGCATTTTTGTGACTATATAGATACACAAAAAAAAACTCGTTAAGGGTTACTATCTATCTATTTTCGCTCAGATGCCAACGATACCAGTCTACCATAACAGATACTATAACAACGATATGTTCACTTGTTTATTCCCAGCAAAAATCAATATCTTGTGAAATTCTTACCTACAATTCAATATGATCCCTTTGAAATTTACCTCATATTAAAATGTTTTGTGATTCGTTCACGTTGCACGTCTATATATGACGTGCACATTCATAAAGGCCTTTTTTTGACTATATAGACACGCTAGCTACTATATCTTCTCTACCACCTCATAGCATAAACCATTATTTTTTTAACGGATATCTTTATAAATTACACAACTTCAATGGATAATCAATAACTCAAAACTAAAAAAAGTACTGAAACGATAACACTTTTTAACACAACAGTACGATTCTAATACCTTCAACGAAGAATAACAGAATATAACCTACCCAAAATTTCTACCTTGTGTATCCTCTCCAGATTTTGACGCCCCCTTCAAATTTGAGTGTTTTTGGGTGTTTTCGGAGCGTATAGTTGTTCTTCTTGTGAAATCAATCAGAAATCCCTAAATGCATTTCTAGAGTATCAAAACTGTTCTGAGTTTTAACCCGGTTGTAGAGAAAATACATGTATTCAACATCCAATAAAGAACGTAATATGGTTCATTTATCATTGATGAATGTAAACCATTCACTTGTTTTTCAAAGTTGTTGTTACTGTTAACAAAAAGTTACTCATTACATTACAAAATATTTCGATACGAGGTATACCTCGTATCTGGTGCTATAACACCGGATTTTTTCAGTTTTAAAACAAAATGTAAAAATAGGTGACTTGGTTTATTCTTGGTGTACCCCAAGGGACGGCGCTGGAGCCAATTCCATTCAACTTGATGTTCATTGTTATCACCTAATTACTCTATTGAAATGAGTGAAATAGCATCAGTAGGTGGAAACACACAATACTGCATCTGAAAGAGAAGATAGAAGATAGTCGCGAGTCTAACCCCCAGGCGTTTTGTATTCTCAATGGGAAACAAGTGAACATTTTCATTTGACCTATCAAAGAAACGTCAAGTCGAATCCGCCACTGATTTCCTGCGTCCGCGATGGGATGTTGGATGCATGCAAAGAGAGCGATCGTACTGGGAAGGAAGATAGATCGAGAGGGGAGGGGACGGCATGAATGAACGGTCGCGTGGCTCTGTGTGACGTCACGCGAAGCGGCGAACCTGTTGAATAGCCCGGGGCGGTTGATGTGACCCAGGCGCCTTCTTCGAGAGGCGACCCCCGTGGGGGACTTCTCTTCGGTGTTCGATCGGTTTTTTATTACCCGAATGTCAAGGTTGAGGACCTCTTTTATGGAGTTGTTAACAGCGGTGTGGATGTTTTGAAGGATGGTATAAATGTTTTCGTTTTGGTTTATTTTTTTTATGGCGGTGTCAAGGCCTAAATCCAATTACGATTAGTTATTAATTCAATCAACTTTTTGGTCTATAATTATATCTCACTGGTAGATAGGCTATTCAATCTGGGACTTGACGTCGGCTTAGATAACGTCAGTCAACCGTAACCCTTAGGATTCATTCTTTGAACTCCCAATAGATCGTGAACCGATCAGAAGAGTTTGAATTTGCGCTTATCATTCACCAAACACTTATTTCACGAAATAAATGAATGCTTCGTCTTGTAATTTCATCCAAAAGGGCGCTAGTGGGGTAATAAGACAGGTGGGTTCTCCCGAAACTTCGAAGTATACCACGTAAGTGACATATATCAAAACGCTGCACTTATTGTCTTTTTCAATTTCATAACGAATATACGTAGTACAAACTGAATAGCAAAAGTGATTTTCCTGTAATTCAAAGTTAATGTGAAAGTAGATGTTTCGAAAGAGTTTTTACTTCCACGGTATGTATCTGAAACAAATTTTTGTGTATGCTATAAATAGGTTTTGAAAGACATTTTTGTGGAGAAGTCAATATTTTTTAGGGGTATAACCTTCCACGATTTGAAAAGCAAACGATTCTAAATCTGTGAAGAATCTGCTGAAATATAATAGAAGCAAACTGAAAAGTTCATCCCGTAAAGTTGTTGCGTAATATAATTCACTGAAGAGTTAGTTGACTTGTATTCATGAATTTTGCGACTAAACAAAAAATGAAATTTCTATATTTAGCTTTCCTCAAATAAATGACGTTTTTGAAAATAATTCTCTTCCGTTTTCAAAACCCAAAAAAATCATTTGTGAACTATTCCTCAATTGAAAACAGACATACGACGTCCGTCCAAAAAATTAGGTAAATTACCATTTTTCTCAAAAAATATGTATTTATTCATAAATTTATTATTTTGTCTCCTTCAAAGCAGTTATCCTCAGATATAAAACACTCCCCAATCGTCACAAAACACCGTCATTTCATGGGAGCAGGAAAACAGAAAAAAGTCGCAGTAGCTCAAATCTGGTGAATATGGTGGCTAAGGCATGATAACGTTGTTGTTTCTGGACAAAAAATTACGAACAAGCTATGACAAATGAGCAGGTGCATTATCGTCATGCAAAAGTCATGAACTGTTTTTCTGCAATACTTATTTTCTTCGTATTCCTTCTCGCAAGTTTCAAGATAATACTTCTTATTGACCGTATGCCCATCCATGTGGTGCGAGCAATACCTTGACATTAGATTGAACTTGACGGATTTTTTTGGCCTTGACTTTTCTGGGCTCTTCCATTGGGACGCCGTGGATTTTGGTTTCGATATCATAACAATATACCCCATGATTCATCACCCAGTTATGACCCTTTTGAGCAAATCTGGATCGCCCTTGACGTCATTCAACAATTCCTGAGCGATGGTCATTTCACTGTTTTTTTTTTCGGTCGAAATTCAGCAATTTTTTAATGAACTTTGCTGTCACAGGCTACATGCTCAAAATTTCTGAAATGGTTGCATGGCATGAGCCAACTGATATGACGACGTCCTCAGCAACGTCTCTAATAGTGATTCGACGATTCTTCATAATATTTTTTCTCACTTTCTCAACATTTTTATCGGTTGTTGATGTGCTGGGGCGTCCAGGGCGAGTGTCGTCATCCACATCTTGTAGACCTTTTTGTAACCATTTTTCTGACTCAGAGTACAATCATCGTATGACACTGTCAACATTTCAAGTGTTTTTGTGCACTTTATACCATTTTTTCACAAAGTTTCATGCAACTTTCTTTATTTATTTTTTCGATAGCAGAAAATACGCGAAACACCAACAAAATAAACACGATAAACAGCGGAAACTGTAAACATATGTTCGAGACGAGTGTACCAACATAAAAAATTGCTAATTGAATGTACGTAGTACGCGAAATTTGAACATTCATTTTTTTTTAGCATACCTCTTATTTCCTTTGACACACGTGTTACGTTATCAAACTTCAACTTCTCTACTGACTAAGCTCTGTTTATTTTTCAGAAGTAGGAAGAATGTTACATATCTTCAGAAAATGTGGTTATTGTATTATTTTTTATTCCTTTCTTTAAAAGTTTCCCATATGTTTTGTATGCGGATCGAGGAGTAGAAAGCCCTTAAGTTTATTAGCCTCTTCTCAATTGTTTATGATGTACTTTTCATTTAAAGGGTATAAAAATACATTCCTCTCAATGTTCAAGAGTGAATATACATCGCAAAAGATTTCAAATTTCAAAACAATTTTGAAGATGAATTATTTCGTAATCGTCTGTGTCTGCGCCGCTATTACCACTGATAATGTTTTTATATTTAAAAATTTATTTGTTGAATTACCACATACTTCAATTCCAACGTGATCGTATCGAACCTATATGGTTCATTTTAGCCTTTCATTGCCAATTATAAGTATTTCTTGTGTACCTACTATTAATGTGATTACGTTAAATGAATTATCCTTTTATAATGATTGAATACTAAATTCAGAAATTTCTGGGTACAGCTGTAGATTTCTGCTTTATTATTATTATTATCTTCGTTATAATGACTTCCTACACAGCCTTTTGTTATCCGAACGTGAATACACGAACAGTAATAATGATCTGGGAGTTGAGTTCCACAAAAATATTTCAAATTGTCCATAATTTTCAACGCAACAAACGTTATTTCTAACGAAACTGATAAATCAGCTTTTCTCCATTATATGTAACCACTTATGTAACGTAGTCATTGTTGTATTGATATTAACAGTACCCGACATCAGATTAATCTGCGTTTCTATTCATTTTATTACCTGTACCGTTACAGTATCCATAACACAAAAAGCTCTATCTGACCTCACAATCATATTCGTATAATTTTTTTTCGATGCCTATAGTATTATTAACAGCCGACTACTGTTCTGATCGAAAGTGTTTGTAGAGATATCGAACAGAGGCGTTCCTGTGGAAATATTTTCCCTTCTTGGAAGTTGCTTCTCTATAATATTTGAAAATTTTGACAAATTTGATAAGAATTCCAATATTCGTACATCAAAAATATAACAAAAAAATTATCTTCACGTTTCATGTGCGAGACTGAATGTCAAATAAAATTCACCTAATTGCATTGGGCTTAGGAAATATAATCAACTTCTGGAAAATGTCAAAGCAACAAAGGCATTATTTTATTTTGAAAAAACTTCAAGTGCACTTTTATTGGAAATATATTTTTTCTCACTAGATGAGTATTTTGAAAAAAAAGTCCTTATATTTAAATTTGTTCTTAGAGAATGAATTTTCATGTTCTTTTATTGTGACAACTCATTTTGTTTCGTATTAACTTTTTCACTTTATTTCTGAATGACTTATTCTATCCATCATTATCCAGAATATTTGGAAACCCCCGAAGAAGGTAAATAAACTCTACAAGTATGTGAAAATCGTGCTCTGAAATTTTTTTCATACGTAAACTTAAAGTGAAAACCCATTCGTTAACAACTACTTTCAAATATATAAATACAGAATTACAAGGAAATGATTTTTACCCATTCAGTTTTTACTATAAACATTGGATGTAAAATTGAAAAAGATATTATTATCTCTCGATGATTCTAATAAAAACACGTGTCTTTGATCAGTACTTTTTTTTTGATAACATTGAAAGGCAAAACAGTAATTTTTTGCATAAATATATGCTGATAGAGAATATGACGAATTACTAAAATAAATGACAGGAAACTGTATAATGGAACTATGAATATAACATTGTTGATTACCGAATGAAACAAACACTATTCCTTATTGCAAAATATCTGAGTTTGAGAGATTCAGGGAAATCTACGTAGATATAGGTAGGTCTACGTTGCAGTATAACCACGTTGAAGAGTCATGGTGGATGGAGGTGTTCTTCGGTTGCTGAAGAATGTGTAGTATATCTTTAAAACATGGGGTTTTAAGGATGCTGGATCTGCAGGCGATCTAAGTATAACTGGATCCTTCCACAATTGCTAGTTTTCTGTTAACTCGACCAAATAATGTTATAGTGTTTGATGTCAGTTGAGAAAGTGCAATATAGTATGCCTCTAAAATCAACATTTTTTACGTTTTTCCTAATACAGTGTCACCTATGCACAAAGACTTGGTCTGGATGCCTGAGTAATTCTGATGCAGTTCGAGTTTCATAACCAACTGACCTAAGGTAATCCCATAGAAAAAAATCTGCTGGCCTTGTGCCTGGTGGCCTCTGTGGCCACTCATTAGGACATCTCCTTCCAATCATCCGAACGAATGTTCGGATGATTAGTACCCAACCAATACTTTGTTGCTGCTGCATAGTGAGGAGATGCCCCATTTCGTTGGAAGTATAGCAAGTCTTGGTGTTGAGCCAGATTGTTTTGGTCGTTTCTTAGGTTCTCTAATTCATGCCTGATTACAGGTTCGATGTTGTTTTGAAACATATCCAGATACATTTCGCCACTTGAATTGCCTGGTAAAAACAAAAGGTCAATCAAATATTCGTTCAATATTCCTTCCTAAATATTGAGTTTTTCTAACACCGTCTCACCAACTCACCTGATAGTCTTGTCATTGCAGATCCTTGACGAGTTGATGCAGATGGATCCATTACAAATTGCCCAGGGACCTAAATTTGGCTTGCTTCATCAATAATTTTGGAGCATCCCTCCTTTCATTTTGCACTGATCCGGTTTTTCTAAACTTTTCAACTAAATCGTGGATGTACATGTGACTCACATATACACATGAGAGGCAAATATGAAACGTTCAGGTTCAGCACTAATAACCTTCTAATGTCTCAGATAAACAATAAAAAATATGGGTTGCAAAATAACCTAAAAGCAAATGTTTACAGTGTACAATTTTTTTTGCAAAAAACGGAAACTTTGTTTTTCAATCTAATTATTTTTTACACTCTGAAAAATCTTTATACCATTTCCAAATTCTTTTACAAGCATGGGTGTTCGAAGTAGGTAAATTCTTGAGGGTTACTTGCGAATGAAAATAATTCAAACACAACTCTGATGTCAACTTGATATGTAGAATTTGGAACTTCTGGTAGTGGATTTTAGTCATCTCCTGATTATGCTAGTTTGGTTGACGAAACGTACGTGGAGATAAAGTATTTTTAATTTGGTGTGGGAAACGTATTTTTGATTACCTGCTCAGAGGACGAATTTTTCAATAGTTATAGAAAATACCTAATTCGATTAAGTGTCTTCGTAAGTTTTCTACGTCTCTGACCGAACCAAGAAATTGAGTCACAAAAATTCTTGATACCAAGCTTATGAGGTAACAGTATATCATCTGAATTAAAAATGGACAGTCGATAATACTACGGAATTAAACAAAGATTAGAATAAGAATAAAAACAAACGAGCAGCGCGCATAAGCGCTCGGGCCTCGAGCTACTTTGGAAAATTGAAGAGAGAAAGGTAGCTTTTGATCAGTAGCGGAAAGAGAGGGCAGGTACATTCACATATATTTAGTTGACGAGGTTCCCACGATCTCTATGAATGAACAGGTATATATACGGGGTCAGTATACCTACTATACGCCTTTGGGGCATTCGAAATTATACAGCAGGAAATATAAGTATGTGTACGTATAATATATTGGTGGACACTGTTCCGCGATATCCAGAAGTTATCTTGGCTTTCTATTACATCGATGAAATAACGAAATTAGTCTGTTGATAATTTAATGAATCGATTGTTGGGAGTATTCGTGAGAGATGCATTTCCTTGGCCTAAGGCTTCGGTAATGTATTCATAAACTCACTTGTTTTATCGAAACTCGTTAGTGTTGCTTCCTGATCGTTATTTAACGAAGTAAGAAGTGCAAAAACCATCTTCTGGAAAAATATTTCCGTAGTCTCTTCGTAAAGTTTTTTTTGTTGAGTCGATAGGAAAACGATTCATTTCTCAACATCTTCCATTACGAAGCCGCCATCTATAGTATCCACAGATAACTCAATCAATCAATCAATCAATCAAAATATACTTTATTGTCCAAGAATAATAATTTTTATGACAAAGCATACAGTCACCATGATAACATCACAAATATACAGTTAGCAAGGAGATCATAATTACAC
>WOGO01000301.1:0-25739 GCA_015342085.1 Leptinotarsa defecta
TGTCGAACCTGAACACTGTATTCAAGGGTTTTCAAACATCTCAGAATTTCAAAGTTTGGGATCTCCAAGTTATGCATGTTGGGAAATCCCAACCTTCTCCTGGTTCTTTCCCTTTCTTATCACGTCTCCCTTTCTTTTCTCTCATTTTTATTTTTTTAATGTATTTTCATTTTTTTTACTATTATTTTTTTCTATCTTCACGGCCCAAAATTTCCCAACTTTTTCCCAAGTCGAAAAAGCAGGGGGAGGCACCCCCGTCCCCCTCATGGCGACGACCCTGGCTCTTCACTATCAAATTCATTGTCGATTTTCAATTACTCACGTTATATTGGAATTTCGTGGGCTTCTCATAATCTGTTTCAGCAATTTTATCCACCATCAAGGCAGAGATGGAAACAAGTTTTGTACAAAATTTCTCTTATAATGATATTATCAAAACATTTTTGTATATGACCTAGAATATTGAACAATATTTATGAAATATTTGAAGTACAACGCTATAAGCACGTGCTTCATCTTTTGTTGATTTTCACTCTTACATAATTTAAGCTCCATTTGATTTGAGATGGTATATTTTGACTTCTCAATATGAATGCAATATTTATTTGTTTTTCGTCAACGAATTTCCTTCTGCTTGTGTTACTCCAGTATAGGTTATTCAATTAATACGTCTTTAATTTCCCTTCTTTGTTACTTGTCATTCCCGAATTTTTGCTAAAATATTCAAAAAGTATTATCACATCATTTCTTTTTGATTTAATGTACTTTTTACTGGCCATTTTTGAAACTTTTCACCTTCCCCTATCTAAAAAAACAATAAAAAGTTGTGTTGGAAAACTTTATACAGTTGTAGAAAAAGCAAAAACTTCTAGTTCATCATAATACATTACTGTGTATATTCAATATTTTTTTCAAAGTAAAATCAAAATCAAATTTCAATGTTTTATATGATTTCACTATCTTATGAATAATTTCATTGTAACTTGTATAAAACTCAACCCACTCTTTTCTTTCGCGTAGTTTTCTCTGTTTAATTTTCATATTTCATTAGGTTGTTCCAAAAGTTTTGTCTGTTTTAATGTCATATGTTTTTTGAGCTCCATATCTTAAATTTAAATTTATTGCTACGGTGTGGTGGTACCTATAATCTGATCAATAGAGAATTTTGTACTCCATGCATTGGTGCTGTTATTTTTTTTCCAAATTTTAATTACTATATGATGTCGTTGAGCGGTTTTCAGGCATTTTTTTCTACGATTTTAAATTGAACCAAAGCGCAGCCCGAAAAATTAACCAGGCATTTGGCAGTGTATGGTGAGAAAATCATCCTCCGCCTACAGAATTAATTGTATGCAGTAGTTGTTTACTTCTTCAAGTTTGGTTGAACATTTTTTTTTCGATTTTTAAGTTAAAGCTGAAGTCGAAGAAAAATAATTACTACATGTTATAAACCTTTCATACGAGGTCTGAAGACAAACAGTTTTTGTTTTTCCAAAACATTAAAATTTTGGAAGGAGAAAATACAAAATGATAATGAAAAGGATAAGAAATCCATAATTTGCGATTTTCGGAAAATATAACCTATACAAAAGGAGTATTTCCCAATTGTGCAACACGGATTTTTTCACCGTCGATATGTTCATAGGATTTTCAGAAAAACAGTTAATAGATTACATCGTTGAAGTATTTTGGAATAACCCGCTTGAAAATAATGCAGCAAAACGTTAACATATAACTTTATTAAGTGTCCGCGCTCTGAATATTCAATGAACAGTTGTGCTGACAAGTTCGTAGGATTTGTAGGCTAATTAATTATTCGATACAGTCGCATTAGAAGGGCCATACAATGATAATAGCGGTCATACAATTTTTCGATACCATTTTCGTAGTACGATTGGTCTTTATAGCCTCAAAATATGCCTCAGTTTTGACGATTACCTCTTCATCAACGCTTAATTTCTTTCCAGCGAGCTTTCTTTTGAGGTCTGAGATCAGGAAAAAGTCGCTGGGGGCCAGATCTGAATAATACGGAGGATGGTGGATGCGGAATCAATTCGAAGCCCAATTCAAGCAACTTCGCCATCGTTTTCATTGATGTATTGTCTTGATGAAACAGCACTTTCTTTTTCTTCAAATAGGGCCGTTTTTTCACGATTTCGTCCTTCAAACGCTCCAATAACGCTATGTATTAGTCGCTGTTGATGTTTTTTTTCATTTTCAAGATAGTTGATGAATATTTTATACCATGTGCATCCCAAAATACTGATATCATAACCTTGCCAGCCGACTGTTATGTCTTTACACGCTTTGGAGTCGGGTCATCACGAGCAGCCCACTCCGATGATAGTCGTTTTGATTCTGGTGTAAAATGATTGAGCCATGTTTCATCTATAGTCACATATCGAGTCATAAATTCGGGTTTTTCATGGAGGAACAGCTCTAAACACTGCTCACTTGGCCGATTATGAGCTTGCGCGGCATCCACTTTGAACAGAACGTTCGCATTCCCAAATATTCAAACACGATATCAATCTGTCAATCATGCATTCAATCCTGTGGAACTTAAAAAGTTATAGAAGACAATTTGGAAAAACGTAAAAGTTATCCTCTTTCCTTGTATTGTTACTATGAGTGTCGCTGTTTCTTAAAAAGATATTTCGATTTCCATGCATGTATGTCAATAGTTCATAAACGAATATGCCAGTAACTGTTAATATTTTGTATTCTTTGAAAAGTAATCGACATGAGAGATCAGATGGATAGCCCACGAAACATCTTAGGATGCGTTTCTGAGACACAAAAACACTAACAAGGATCTATCAAAGGACCATGCAGATAACTGGTTGACTGATTTGTAACTTTTATTTGTAGTGATTCATGATCTTTAGCTTTAAGTAGTAGAGTGGAGCCATCTACATGTAATGTCCAACACGTTTCTTTGAGCCTAAGCTTTCTTGACCAACTTCACTTTGCTGTCATGGAAAATTATTTTGTGGACTTATTTGATGTTTTCGTCGCTGATCATTTCACCTCGTTTAAACTCAGCAAACCACTTCTCAACGGTTGATTTTTCTGGTGTAAAGTTCTACAGTATTTTTTTTCGCCCAAAAACAATTCTTCACTAACACACGACATTCCATTTTATCCATTTTCTTCAAACTAATAAAAGTTGCTTCACTCAAAATGTTTCATCCCACAAATTAATAGTCCGACAGCTGTGAATGTTGTACACGTGTCTTCTGAAGTTTAGGCTTAACTTAAAATAATATGTATTCAATACTAGTGACTCCATCTGTGTGTTAGCTTACGAACTTTTCATCTCACCCTGGTATGCTGCTCTGGAATTTAGAGCAAGAAATTATTGAAAAAACCTGAATTTGATCAAGTTACCTAAATAAGAAAAAATAATACTTCTTGAATCGTTTCAATAACAATTTTAGAACTATTCCATTGACAACCGTTGCCCTCGAACTATTTCATAAACAGGTTACGACTTCGTTGGTGTCTTCGCAAAGCTCAAGATCAAGTAGTAGCATTCAAGTCTTGGCCTTGCAAGGTCTCGAATAGGAACCTGCGATGGTATTTCCTCTCATCTGTTTGCTTCGTTTCGGTTCACGTAAATAAATGAAACCACCATTTGTTTATTATCTGGGTCTGACGTGCTAAATAACGAGAATTTCTTATAATTTTATTTGATGCTAATTTTTATTTTTATTTGGTAAAGGGTAACACGCAATCAAATAATATGGGTTTTGAAGTCACGTGTCAAATTAAACTATAATAAAATTCAAATAACTAGGAGAGTTTGGAGTTTCCAAATTCAGATTCAAGAAAAACTTCAATAGACTAAGTAGTAGGGCAGACCTTAAAATAGGTAAAGGTGAAACACTGATTCGACTTGGATTTTTCATTTTTTCCAGCTGGATACTTCCATTTTTCAAAAATGGCTACAAAAACGACCTCCAGTTGAAAGATATATACAATGCAACATCCAGGGACCAATGTGGTAAACTAGCAGACGAACTGGAAAAGTAAGTACAACTACAGGAGTGACTTTTGCAAACTTGATGATTTTTATATTTCCAGAAATTGGGAAGCAGAATTGAAGAGAGCATCCGTTTCAAAGAAAAATAAAAAACCCAGCCTCAAAAAGGCCATATTCAAGACATTCGTGAAGCCTTTTTCTTTATACGGAATATATTTCTTCATACAGGTCATCATTTTGAAGTAAGTTTTCATCATTTCTACCAAACTGCCAAGTTCAAAATGAAATATGTAAAAATGGCTTTGGAAATATTACACTGCTAGCTAGTCCCTATTTTCCAAAATACGAAATTTTCCATAAATGTGAAATTGCTACATTCCAACAGGGACTTTCGAACTTTGACAATTGATAATGGTCATCTTGTTGAAGTTTCATATGTCCAATTAGTTGTCATTTAATCTGTCTCTTTTGCCAAATCATCATGGAAGGATATAGCATTCAAGAACACGTGCAAATAATAAAATTGTTTTATCAAACGGTCGCCATAATCGTCCTACCGAGAGAAATATTCACATGTGATCGATAAATTTGAGTCTAATAGTTCAGTAAAGGGTCGACCAACATTCGTACGTCGACGAAACGCAAAATCAACCGAAAACATGTCCACTGTCTGCGAGGGTGTGCAGGAGAGTGCAAGGCAGTCGGTTTCGCGTCGCTCAATGAAAGACACTATAAAAATAAATTAATAAATATAGTTGACAGTAAAACAGATAAAAAATTAAAAAAATTAAACCAGCATTTGAACTCACAACAATAATTTCTGGTCAACATTATCGAATATGAAAATTCAGGAAATATCAAATTTTAAAACTGCCCTATGGCAGTATATCTATGGATGGAATATTATAATAATTGAAATAGCAACAATGTCATATTTATTTGCTGTATTTGAACTAAGAAACTGTGTTATTAGTTCTGTACAACTACTTTCTCCTGAACTGATGCTTGTGAAGTTTAATTGCTATTCAGTTAACATCAATGATATTAAGTCTTCAGCAATGATCTGATCTTTCTGTTCGAATTTAAAAATTTATATTTGTATATGTCTAACACCATTTCCTCGAGCACATCATGAATATTTATGAAAATAGATTCTCTATAGTATGTTTTTTATACCATAAACTCGTCATTGATGAAACTATTTCCGTGTCGGGAATACAAATGAGTTTTTTCACCACAGATTTATTTCAAACTTATCTAATTCCAAGCAATAAATCTCATATTTTTTTATCGATTCCTACATTACTTTTTTTTTGTTGATATTTTTCTTGAGATTCTTTTTGTTTTTCTCCTTGATGTTACTGTTAATAACTCACTTCATTAATATCATGGTGACAAATTTTATGTTTCAATTTGAATTATTTTTAATATTTCTCTTTTCAAATATCATACTTTTAATAGTTATTTCTTAAATGTTTCACCGTGTTACTCTGTATTTTTTTTAACTTCTTATTTTGCTGAAACAAAGTTTAGCTTCCATTATTTTTTATTAAATATCTCTTCTGACTTTCCACTCTTTGTTTTCTTCTTTCCTTCTAAGTATCTACCATTTTTTGTGCTTTATCACTGTGATACTTTATTTTATTTGCGGGTAACCTCAGAAATCTTCCAGAAACATGTAAAGGCTGGAGTTTTACCTCAAAGGATATTATGATCTGGATTAGTATGCATGAAATTGAGTTTTATTTTTCTCTGTCAAATATGCCGAGTATCTATAGTGAAGAAATAATGGTAATTTCAAAATTAAAACTCTGGGATCCGATATTTTGATCAACTAAACGAACCATCATAATTTTTTTAGATCCTTGCACCCCATAGTTTTGGCGGAGTACATACGATACTTCGAAACTCCCGAAAAGTTCAAAAATGAGCTAGGAGAGAATTCGGGGTGGATTCTAGGTAGTGGCGTGGTACTAGTAGCGTTCCTGATAGTAGTACTAATGCACCACGCCCATCTGGGGAGTCAAAGAATCGGTATGAGAGTCCGAGTAGCTTGCTGTTCTCTGGTTTACAGAAAGGTGACAATTGCGCATGCTAGAAATTCCAAATACATAACAGTGATATTCGTTTTCCAGCTGCTAAGACTGAACCAAGCTTCTCTGGGAAAAGCAGCCCCCGGTAAATTGGTCAATTTACTTTCGAACGATCTGCAAAGATTCGACATGTCAGCGAACTTCTTCCATTACATCTGGCTGATGCCCATCCAGGCAGTGATCGGTTTCTACATTATGTACAGGAGTGTCGGGGTGGCAGCTCTAGCGGGGATGATCGCTATGGTACTAGAAGGAATACCTCTTCAAGGTAACGAGGTTTTGTTGTCCTTGATGACACTCGATTAAAACAGCGAGCAGTTCTTCACGTTATTGATTGATTCACCTTATTTCAGGGTATTTGTCGAAAATACAAGGGAGGTTTAGGTTTAATATAGCAGAAAAGACTGACCACAGAATAAAGCTCATGAACGAAATAATGGCTGGCGTCAAGGTCATCAAGATGTACGCTTGGGAAAAATCATTTGCGAAAATAGTTCAAATTGCCAGAAAGTAAGTGATATTTCAGAATTATTTGCAATAAGGAATTGCCTAAAGAATGTTTTTAACTCAATGTGAATTTATTAGTGACGAATCACTCTTATACAGGGTAAGAATAGTTGGAATTTACAATAGAAATTGCTCAGGGTTGTTAAAATTGATATATTTTTTTATAAATTGATGGATGTAGCCGTTATAATCATAAATTTGATGAAACAATTGGCAGTAAACAAAAACTTTAATACGAACGCGTTTCGCCAACCAGGCAAGTTGTCTTCAGAAGATGAAAAAACTGTTTTCTTATTTGCCACTAATCTAGTGTCTCTAAATTTGATCATTAACCAACTATGCTGTAATATTACCGCACCAAACGTTCACATAATAAAGTATTCCAAAAATACCGAGTCAAAATATATTGAAAAGAAGTTGAATCAATCGTGAAATGAAAACCAGTCAATCATAGTACAAATCTCTTTTTCAAAATACCACTTCCTTTTCCAACAGAGAAGAAATAAAAGAAGTCTCTAAGACCTCTTACGTGAAAGCCCTCTCCCTCTCCATGATGGTTTTCACCGAGAGACTGTCTCTCTACCTAACCGTCGTGACGTTCGTTCTGCTGGGCAACAGACTGACGAGCGACGTCGTCTTCTCCATGGCGCAGCTCTTCAACACTGCGCAGCTCTACATCTGCATAGCGTATCCAAATGGTCTGGCCTCTTACGCAGAAGCCAAGGTGTCGATCGGCAGGTTGGAGGAGTTCCTCGGCTTGGAGGAACAAAGCACCACAGCAGTGCTCAACGGTAAGACAAAAAGGTACTTTTGTTGTTTGAGTTCCGCCTCTGCCTTGTACTAGTAAATCATCTGCATCAAAACTATTTAACCGGTTCTTTGGCCCTGGACAGCTCGTTTTTATGCTTGACGTTTCATTTACACAGCGTATACTACACAGTTTGAGGTTTGGGTTTGTCATCAGCAACCATCTGTTGGAAGAACGGGTCTGCCCTTCTCAGGGAAGATGACGATGACAATGTCCGCCCAGTTTCTGTCGAAAAATTGAAAGGGTGTATCAAAGCCTCAAAGGCTGAGAAGTCTTCGACTCAATAACCAATAGGTTGTGGAAGAGTTCACTGGCCCTTAGGTACTTTCCCAAAGGTGGAAGCATGAGGTTGTTTTGATGCTCTAAAAAAAGATCGGGACCCATTGTTCCCACATATTCCCACAGATGGATCAGTCTGACTCGAAGAAGAATTCAAGGACCGAAAAGTTTTGCCTGACAAGCCATTCGGTTTCCGGAAGGATCACTCCACTGAGTTACAGGCTCTAAGACTGGTCGAAAAAACCATTGAGGAGCTCAATAACAAAAAGAACGTACAATGGCCCAAAGACTTTCTCCACAAGCTCTTTTAGTTCGGTCTGCCTCGGGACCTGATCCGGTGGATCTGGGTAGGATATTTCAGGTCAGAGTGGAGCGGTCCCTGTCAGAGAGATTCACGTTGAAGTACCACAAGGGACCCTGTGCTCTCTCTCACGCTCTATTCCCTCTATACCAACGGCCTTTCGGGGTTCAAGCGTGTGTACACCGACGATACGGATCTACTCGCATCTTCCATGGGTCGAGAGCTGGTGCCTCAGTTGGAAGATCTAAGTAAACCCGAATAAAACTCAGGCAATAACCATGGAAAGAATGGTACTTTCTCCGGCCATGAAAGTGAAGGTCTCTGGAAGGCGATCGACTGGCAGACGCAGGTAAAGTACCTCAGTCTTCCGATAGACTGTGGGCTCACCTGGATCCCGCAGCCTTCGAGTCCAAACTGGATCTTTACAACAAGGTCTTGATTTGAAATGCTTGTGAATGCTTCAGGCGTCTGGGGACAAACGCCGATGAATCTCTCCAAGAGTATTTCGTCAATGAACAAAGGATCGCATTTGCTGCTTTGAAATGAATCAGTCTTAAATTCAAATAGAATATCAGGTCAGCCCTGGCTTTACCTGATTTATACGTATGATATTTCAGCTTGCATTTATAATTGTCAATATATTTCGATCAAGTTCAGCCAGAACAACAATATCTCCTGAACGTGTGTAAATAATTTCGAAATAGTAACTGTTTTCGATAAAACACGAATAGAAAATAATTTCGTAATTAGCGAGGCCACGTTAATTACCGTTCTGGGCTATTTTGAAGTTTATCACAGACTCCATACGAGACCTTGCCAAGTATTCCGATACGCACGTGAAAATTATGTGGGAGTCAAATTAATCGCAGGATTTGGAAATTATTGAAAGCGAACAAATCTGGACGGAACTCGTCTCGTAACTGTGTTTCACGTTATTGGTGTTGTCGTTTCATATTGACTAACAACAACAACGAATTCTAACAAGATTTGTAGCAAACATCGTATTGACGTTTTTCAAATGAACCGATGAATATCGAAAAGGGTGCTTTTAAAATCAACAGAAACAAGCCGATATAATAAACATAACAAGAAATCTCCAACGAATGAAATTATTTCCATCGAAAATTAAACGACTACAATGACGGGCAGCAAAACCTAATTGCGCCTTTGAGCACCTACTAAGAAAAAAACATGGTTTCAAAATATTGATGTTAATAATGAAATGAAAGTTCTTCTCCTGTTCATCTCTTAAAACTCAATTATCACCCTGTTAAAAAAACTGTTGAATACTTTCATATCCTTAAAAGTACTAAAATTACCAATGCTGCGCCCTTGAGTCAGTATATACGGGGTGTTTGAGCTTTAGCCAGAATGACACTAATGCATTTTTCAGGCACGGTATCTGCCGACAAACCTGGAAGGGTAAAGATGGAGAAAGCGACTGCCAGTTGGAGCCTGGCAGCAGATACTTTGATAGATATCAATTTAGACATACCTCCTGGAACGCTCTGTTGCGTGGTTGGTAGCGTTGGTGAGTATAAAACTGTTTTAACTAGAATTTTTTATCGAAACACGAAAACAAACCATTCTTGATCCAAAAAAAGACGACGCTGTATCGACCCGCTGTAGACCGCATCAGTGGTACTAGGCTGAACAACGAATGCATTGCTGGACTCATTTGTCATTAAAGGACAAGCCTGGGAAAGTAAAGAGATTGCGATGAAGTAACAGTTGTGTGTCACTATTATTTCTATTTGAAATTTTAAATGTAAGGTTCGTTGTGGAGAGAGGGGGGACCTGACAAAAATTTGTTTGACAATTTTTTTACAGCCCCAATATCAGGTGACTGATTCAGGATGTGTCGTTCCAACTGAAATGCACTGTATAAGTTTTCTCTACGGTTTTCAGTAGATCATAGTTCCCAAAATATTATACTACGAGCAGTTGATCAACATGGTATTTGAAAGGAATGTTAAATAGTAAGGACCGAGTATAATTTTAGAAAATCTTTATTTCGTGCTTTCAGAGAACCCCAAAAGTTTTATATTGTTCCTTGTTCAGATCCATTGTTGAATCCGCTCCTTAAGGATTAACTTGAAATTCAGTAGTAAACTGTTGTTACTGTTATAGGTAGCGGAAAATCTTCTCTACTCCATGTGTTGCTCAAAGAGTTACCGCTAAATTGCGGAAAAGTCGATGTCTCTGGAGAAATCTCGTACGCGTCCCAGGAACCTTGGTTGTTTGTTTCCAGCGTGAGGGATAATATTCTTTTCGGAAAGCCCTATATTAAGCAGAGGTAAGTACAACAGGATTTTGTGATAATTCTCCGCGAAATGAAAAACCGATTCATAAAATCATTACTACCTAATACATACTGAGTAACTGTTATAGTTGAAATGCTATTCAAAAATCAAAGCAACTAATCAATCCATTGGGATGTCTTTTCATCACTGTCAAAGTGTCTAAAGCAAAATTATAATCAAATCATTAGCATCATGAGTATATGACAACAAAGAAGACATCTTAATGGGTAATCCTCTAAGCCCTCTCCTTGCTGAAATTCTCATGGGCAACTTCCAAAATTGTTATAGAGAACTGTCGAAATACTATTAGAGAAGTTGCTGAGCATGGCTCATGCTATGCAATTTTTTCTGAAATTTTGAGCATGAAGCGTGTAGCAGCCAAGTTCGTTCCAAAATGCCTGAATTTTGACAAAAAAATCGTCGCAGAAGCATCGCTCAGGAATTTTCTCAAGATGGTCATAACTGGTGACGAATCATGGGTATATGGTTATGACATCGAAACCAAAGTCTCAATGGAAGGGCCCCGGAGTGCCAAGACCAAATAAAGCACAACAAATTCGATCAAATGTGCCAAAAACCACACCGTAATCATGCCTCAGTCACCGTATTCACCAGATTTGGCCCCTTGCGACATAGTAGTATAGCTACAAGCTAACATGTAGATTCTGCCTAAAAGTTTTTATAGGAAGAACATTCTGAGAGTTCATAAAAAGAATTGCAGAACACTGAAGAACGTTTGAACTAGAGAAGACAATTTTACCTATGCTTTTAGAGAATAACTATGATTTACCACATGAATTACCACATATTACATAAAGTAAATGAAAGACGAGAATTGAACCTGCTGATTCCCCTGAAAATCAATAAACGATAATAAAAAAGGTAATCTCTCACCCTTATTGAACTCATTTTCATAATATGTCGAAAATTAATCGTCATTAAGCACTCATTGTTTAAAAATTACCTGTTGGATATTGAGATCTGGGATGAAAAGTTATATCCTTTAAATTTTTCCAAATTTCATCAATAAATTCCTCATTTCAGACCAAATAACTAGATTTATTTTCTTGCTCCAGATACGAAGAAGTCGTAAGAGTCTGTGCCTTGGAAACCGACATCTCGCAGTTTCCCCACGGAGACAAAACCCTCGTCGAAGAGAAGGGAGTATCCCTAAGTGGGGGCCAAAGAGCTAGAATAAACTTGGCTAGAGCTGTATATGCCACCGCTGACGTTTACTTGTTCGACGATCCTTTGTCCGCAGTAGACACCCACGTGGGGAAACACTTGTTCGAAGAGTGCATCAAAGGCTATCTGAAGAACAAGACGAGAATTTTGGTGACGCATCAGTTGCAGGTTCTTAAACAGGCAGATTTAATTGTGATCATTGACAAGGTGGGTATTTCCTAGTAGACGAATTAAAATTTAAATTTTAAGGTAGATAAAGAGTGGTTCAACTAGGTACTTGTGCAGATTACACATTTGGTTTTTCCATAGATCAACTCTGATATCCACATCAATATATTAATAATCTTGGTACTATAAAATATATACTGAGGTATCCTAAAGTATTTTTTATGTCTCTTAAAATTTCTCAAAAAGTGTTTCATTCATTTACTTTTCCCACTTTTTTGTTGATTTTTATTTATGTGAAAATTGCCATCTCTTAACGTCATTTTGAACTTTTAACAGTTTTCATACCTAGAGTGCAGTTTTCTGTTTGGTTCAGACACTAATAGAAATCTCCTAGTACAGATGACTACTTTGATTACTGACTCAAAGATGGCGCTGTATGTTTGAAACTTCATTATTTCCATTAAATCATAGTATAAAGAATACTATGATTGAACTATATTTTTCCGTTCGTTAGGGAAGCTATAGATTATGCTGTAGACGATCCCTCCCGGTACAGAAGGCACCGACACTCTGTCGAATGAGGCCCTCATGTACCCCGTTAACGGATGAACAACGTAATATCCATAGACTGTAGAAAGATACAAATTTTTTATTAGGACTGACTGAGCGACCTTAAGGTTTCAGTTCTAAGTAACACTATATTGTTAGATTTTACAAAACTGATTTTTTGAATGCTGTGTTTTGAAGTATTCTCTATACAGTATTATTGGCCAGCATCAATTTCCATTTATGTTCATCAGATAGTATCTTGAAATTGACAATATATTGTATAGTTTCTAGGATAATTTTATAATTATTGTTTTCAGGGGAAGATTCAGAAAATCGGCACCTACAAAGATATATCAGAAACTGATCTGTCTACTCTTTATGCTGAACCAGCTTCAGAAGAAAACAATGATGCCGATAGTAGAAAAAAATCTGGAATCGAAAATATTCAGGTAATAACAACAAATTAACCTAATGAAATAGGACCAAAGACATCTCAGTATTTGTTTCAATTGTGTTTATCTTGAAAATTTTTTAGTTTAGCCATTATGTCTAGTTTATGAGTTGAGACTTGTGTCATTTAACATACACTGTTCCAATGGGAATCAATTTCAACAAATGGGGCTCGTATATAGACTTTTTTTATATAATAATAAATTCTAGAACCATGAAAATTACATTGTTCTCCAAACTATCAACCATCAGCTGTAAACAGCTAACTGAATTAATTCACTCATTAACCGGTTTTTATAGTTGTAGTACCTGTCTGTGAACACGCTCAATATTAACGATAAATTATTGGTCGTCGATGAGGATAAACACGAATCCAATGATATGAAACGTTGTATAAATGTTTTTTTTTCGAATCACATACATCGAAATTAATTTTGAGACTAAAATTGAAACAGGGACAAACAAGAACTTTTATGTGTAAATTGGTCCTGAGTCGTGGGACTTCAAGTTGCTAACATTTGCTAAGTTCATCTTCTTTTTTTTATTTTCTATAACTATCTGTAGGAACACCTGACCGAAAACGAAGAACCTGAAGAGAGTGTAGAAGCCATGGGTAGCGGATCCATTCCCGTTTCCAGCTACTGGGAATACTACCGTAATGGAGCTGGTCTTTTCATTCTGCTGTCACTCTTATTCCTACTGATCGCCGCACAGATCGCTTCTAACGGTTGTGATTTGTGGGTGACATATTGGTGAGTACTGTGAAATAATGAACTGAAGTATCCAAAACAATTTTTTTCTCTATTGAAATTTCTGAAAGAGAGCGTTAATTAACGTCCTATTGAACAGTTTTTATGTCTTGAAAGCAGTTATCTGTTTGCCTTGACGCTAAAAATCTCATTAGTACGCACGAGTACTTTGACTACTAACTGAAAGATGGCGCTGTCTATTCGAAAATTGCAGTTAACCCCTCATTTTTAAATAAACTATATTCTTTTCGAAAACTTTAATGGAAAGAATGAAAACGTTGTTTAAAGAGGAATAAGAAAAAGCGTTGTTTGAAGAGACAACTATTAAAATTGTCATAAAAATAGTGAGCGGGTGACATCTAGGTTTCATATTCAAGTAACACTATTATAAGATTTCCACTGAACAGTCTTTTTAACACAAAAACATGGTTTCTTATAGGACCAACATGGAATCTGTTACCCACAATACTGCTGAAAGCCTGTCCTCCAACATCACTGACCCTTCCAGTAATATATCAAAAGTTGAACTGAACTCAAAACAAATCTACAAGTTGGAAAATCAAGTAGATACTACAACTGAAATACTTTTGGGTTACCAAAACGTTACAGCACCTCCTCTGACACCGTTCGAGCGTCAGGAATACTACATCATCGTCTACTCAGGTTTTATGCTGGCCTCTATTCTGTTGACGCCTGCCAGGTCGGTCCTTTTCTACAAGATTTTCATGAGAGCTTCAAAGAATTTACACAACAGGATGTTTACGAATGTTTTGGCAGCGCCTATGAGATTCTTCGACACAAATCCCTCTGGTAAAAATAATATTAATAATAATACATATTTCCAGCCCTCTTTCACTGATACAGTCTTCAGATAAGTAATTACTGAATACAGTTTGAATGTTTTCTTGTAATGAAGTCTTGAACTGAGTTGACTGATCATTATAATGATCTGAAGAAATTATTGGGCATAATTTGAAACATCGCTGAAATAGTCTTTTCGTATTTTAGGGCGGATCCTCAGCAGGTTCTCCAACGACATGGGAATAATTGACGAACTGCTTCCTAGAGCCTCTTTAGAAGCCATCCAAGTACTCCTTGTGATGGCAGGTATTCTCATGTGCGTCTTTATAGTAACGCCTTGGATGGTAGTACCAGCTGCCCTTATGGGCTTCCTATTCTATTTCGTAAGGGTGGTTTACATCAAAACAGCTCAGGACGTTAAAAGATTGGAAGGAGTCAGTGAGTAAAATTTCGTAAAGGTTAGCTAAGAATGATATAAAATAAATTATTAATGTATATCAAGAAGACAGAGTAGTCCTCATACTGGGACCTTGAGGTTGCCAAATTGGCATTGGACTTTATTATCTTCAGTGTCTCAATAAAATTGAAGTTGTAGATTTATTTTTCTCTGATAATATAGTTGACAGTGACACCAGTGTCTTTTCTTTTTCAATTTTTTCTTCGTTATCTTCGGTACTGACCTTTTTGCATTTTTCACAGGTCGAGCTCCCGTTTTTTCGCACATCTTGGCATCTCTGTATGGCATGCCTACCATAAGAGCTTCCAAGGCTCAGAAGATGGTCATCTTAGAGTTTGATTCACTACAAGATCAGCACACTGGAACTTGGTTTATGTATATAGCCACCAGTGAAATTTTCGGATACTACCTTGATATCATCAGCACTCTTTTCATAGCCCTTGTGACCTTTCAGTTTCTTCTCTTCAAAACAGGTGAGTCATTCCATTTCTCTCCAGTGAAAACATATTTTTCTTCAAGTATAATTATTGTCTAAATATCAACAATGGTTATACATTCATGTCCTATTCAAATACGACACACTCTTTATTGAGAGAAGGCTTTATTATTTATATTCACTAAAATATGTCACAAATTCATATATGATTTAACCATTGTATATAGACTAACCATTTAACCATTGTCTAAGGATTTAACTTTGAAAGACATTCTGTATACAAGTTGAATAAGGACTTTGTGAATCAAGTTCGTATATTTCCTACAAGATGTCGCATCAAACCGAAGAAATCTGTAAGGTCAATTGAAATTTGTAGAACACTGTTTATCAACATATTTATATTACAGAACACTATTAAAAAAAAAACAAAATTATAGAGTTGCTATCTGCCGTAAGATGTCGTTATTCGAAAAAAAAAGAAAGAAACCTGTAATTTAGTGTTCAGGCATTCGTTACAAGATGGCATAAAGAACGGAAGTTAAAGATACCTGTTATTTTTGGTTGGTTTTCATTACAGGAAACTGAAAGAAAAAATCAGAATTATAGTGTGGCTATCTGCCGTAAGATGTCGTTTTTCGAAAAAAAGAAAGAAACCTGTAATTTGGTATTGTTCAGGCATTCGTTACAAGATGGCATAAAGAACGGAAATTAAAGATACCTGTAAATTTTGGTTGATTCTCATTACAGGACACTATAAAAGAAAAAATCTGAATTATAGAGTTGCTATCTGCCGTAAGATGTCGTTATTCAAAAAGAAAAAGAAAGAAACCTGTAATTTTGTGTTTAAGCATTCGTTACAAGATGGCAAAAGAACGGAAATTAAAAATACCTGTAAATTTCGGTTGCTTTGAAAGTGTGCCAAGTTTCGACTTCTCATTACAAGATGTCACTAGGTGACATCAACTTACAGTCATTCAAAGAATATTTTAATTTAAATTCGAATTTATTGATTTTCAACGCCTACAAGACAGCTATGAAGCTATTACAGTAGTCACAAATGACTTAATTTGCAGGTTTTTTAAATATACATATATTTTGAAATAAATGATTTGGACTGGAAAAAAATTGGGAATACGAAAATCATAAGACACAAGATAGGAGGAGATTGTTTATAGAAGTGATATTTTTGTGTATAAAAAGTGATTCAAAATATACAAATGAAACATTCGGTAGTTTTGTTATAATATATATTGAAGGTATTACTCAACTTGCATTCAAAATGTTTTGATTTCAGTGTTCAGAAAGTTACAGTGGGAAGCAAAACACTGTTGAACCCCTAAATTCGTTAGGCTTGTGGAGTAGTAGTATTATTTCATGATTTAGACAGGCAAAAACTTTCAATGAATCGCAAAAAGTTTATATCATTTTAATTTAAAGACAATGTTTTTAAGAATGTGAAGTTAAGTGCTGTAGTTAATTATTGAAAATTGGAATCATGATTTTTTTGGAAGCTCTGGAAAGCTTCAGATTGTGACATTTTCTTTTGATGTTGTACGGTTTCCACTGTTGGAAAAATATATGAATGAAATGTCGTTGCAATTGAATAATAAATAGTGTGAAATACAAGCAGTAAAGTGAAGATTTTCAACACATTATACAAACTCATTTGCAGAAGCCGACACCAGTGGCGACGTAGGTCTGGTTATCTCACAGAGCCTCATCCTCAGCGGTATGCTACAGATCGGCGTGAGACAGACGGCCGAAGTGGCCAGCAACATGATCAGCGTCGAGAGGGTTCTGCAGTACACCAAGGTGGAGCCGGAGGTCAACGCAGAGCAGCCTCAACCGAAGAAGATCATGAGCGAGGATTGGGCTCACTACGCGAAGCTCACCTACAAGAATCCCGACAAAAATTGGCCGCAGTCAGGGAAAATTTGCTTCAAGAAGGTGTTCCTAAGGTACGGCGCTGATGCCCAGCCTGTCTTGAAGGATCTGAATGTTGTGATCGGAGCTGGGGAGAAGGTAACAGTTGCGCAGAAAAGTTCGTAGGCTAACATAGAAGAAAAAAAAACATTCTTATAAAACTTGATTGTATTATTCAATATAGTGCCATCGAAGGAAATACAACGATTATAGTGGAACACTGCTCAGAATCCTAAATTCATTTTTTGTTTTTGGTCGATTGTGAGCTTGCGCTGCACTAATTTTGAACAGAGCTTTCGCATAACCAAATAACCCAATTTTTTCAGCTCTCCATTTGAACTATTCAACTATAGGTTCCATAGTTGTTCAATTCGTGAAGAAACTCCTATTCATGATAGTGATTATACACATTTCCACAATATAGATTTCATTTCCACTACGATAGTAGCTTCCTCAGTTGAACTCCACACTATTTTACAATGCAATTCATATAAATTGCCGCCCTCAAATAATTCAGGACACTGTAAATTCAATATAAAACAACTTATAGAGAATGATGACATCTGCAGGGACTCTATAGTCTCTATCAAAATCGCTGATACATTTAGGTACCAACAGATGGTAGCAAAGTAAAATTGAGAGCCATGAAGAGGAAAGCAAAAATGTGTCCTGTCAGAATCTAATGTAGCTCACAAATATAGCAATAATTTTGATTCGCAGGTAGGCATAGTTGGTAGAACAGGAGCAGGAAAGTCATCCCTAATCTCGGCCTTGTTTCGATTAACCCCTATCGAAGGCACCATATCAATTGATGGTGTGGACACTGCCAAAGTAAGACTGAGTGATCTGAGATCCAAAATATCAATAATCCCACAAGAACCGGTGCTTTTTTCGGCAACCGTAAGGTACAACTTGGACCCTTTCGGCAACGTTAGCGACGAACAACTTTGGCAGGCCTTGGAAAATGTGAGTACACAGTATTTTTTAGTGCATTTCCTATTTTGAAGAACGTTCCAGAAGCTCAAGTGGTGAACACGATAAGTGTGTCACTTTGATTCTGTTGCCTTTGAGAATTGCACTACCTATAACCATTATACAACCTACAACCAATCACAATCACAGATCACAACATTGCCAACGAGAGCACTGCTGGCTTACAGAAATCAGAATGAGCAGCACGCCAATAACCCCTCAACCAAACAAATCTAGGTGTATGGTCAAAGTCAACGGCTTCAGGAGTCTAGGTCTTATTTACTGCCAGTGACAGTGTGACATAGAATATGTCACTAAGTCAGGATAACCACATGCGGTAGATTTCTTCTTTTTCGGTAGATTTTCAACACAAATTGAAAAATTGCAGTAGATAAGACGCCTTGGCGATAGAATTTTCATTTCAATGTGAGTGGCGACATCTACAGCAAATGCCATGAATTCATTGTTTCTAGCTTCTGTCCGCTTCGATACACAGAACACAAAATGGATACAGATCATAAAACATCCATTTCCTGATTGCTTGTTACTGTTTTCTGAATGTCTACGACCTCCGAATAAAAGAAGAAGATAATAATACATAACCTCATTTCACTTGTCGTTTTCAAATTTTAAACTTTCAAAGAAATCAAAAGTTTCATTTCAAACATGGAAACATTTCTGTTTTTAAATTTTGAAATCTAATATTTGAAATAGTTCAAGTGTAAAATAACCAACAAAAACATCTATTAAAAACAGTGTTTAACAAAAAGTCGGACATTTCTCTGACAATCACGAATCCTCACAAACTTCATTGCTACTTTTGAAGGATTCTCTAAGGAGAATATCTCCTGACTGACTGACTGTCCAACTATTATTTTTATTACAGGTCGAACTGAAGAGTTCCATAGAGAGCCTCGATCAGAATGTCAATGAAGGAGGCTCTAACTTTAGCGTAGGACAAAGACAACTGATATGCTTAGCCAGAGCTATAGTGAGAAACAACAAAGTTTTGGTCCTGGATGAAGCCACAGCCAATGTGGACCCTCAGTATGTATATCATTTTCAACTGTAAGAACCCATTAAAAAAATAATACAATTTTATTTGATTGACGTTTTTGGAGGATTAATGTTTGGTGAGAAAAAGTCAGTTGGCTTGAGATTAAGTGGCGCTGTTGATTTCCTCCAATGTCTATATATGATGTACAATATGACCAGTTTTCCTCTTTTCATTTTCAGTACCGATTCTCTGATCCAAAAAACCATCCGAGAAAACTTCAAGCGATGCACAGTGTTGACCATCGCCCATCGACTGAACACCATCATGGATTCCAACAAGGTTCTGGTGATGAGCTCCGGCGAGATCGTTGAATTCGCCCATCCGCACAAACTCCTTCAGAAGCCCGACGGGTATTTCGCCAAGATGGTGAGGCAGACCGGCACCTCGATGGAGGAGAGTTTAAGGAGAATCGCCAAGGAACATTACAAACAGACTGCGCGAGTGCGTGACTTTCAGTGATTTTGTGAATTCCAGGTGGAAGTACTTACAAGACATTGGATTATGTTCCGAGAGTATGGAACTCATGTGAATGCAGTCTGTGCAGTCTTTTCTTGGAAATTTCAGCTTTGAAATTCGAAATTTCGACTTTAATCTCGAAATTATGACTCCAATCTCGAAATTCGACTATATTCTCGAAACTTCAACTTGAATTGAAATTCAAAGTTGTTATTTTCAAGAAACAAATAATAAAAATATGTGGCCCTCCTGCGCTTCCATATGATTTGCCTTCCAGTTTGATAAACTGGCGATTCATTTTTTGTTTCCATAAAATAACACTATTTATGATTTCGGAGGTTTTGTATCATGAAACAACAAAAGGTACCATTTCCCGATAAAAATTTGTGTGATTTTCCGTATGATAGTGTGTATGATAGACATTACTGATGAGAACTTTGTTATTGATTTTTATATTGAATAATGTATCTCCAATATAAATTATTACTTAAACTGAAGTTTTATTTATTAATTTAAGAACAACATTGAGCATTTTAATAAAATGAATTAAAACACTTTTGTTAAATTTTCACTAGTTATTTTATTTTTACGACCGGTTTTGGGTTTTACACATCATCAAGTATAAAAACCAAGAAATACATTTGAAATCACGTAACGTGGCATTAAAATAGAGTATATTTATACGTAAAGTAATATAAATTATGCAATAACGACAACAAAAATTAATTGATGCTCCGGGGCGACTCGATTGATTCCAGTGGCGCATTTGCTTTTTCAGCTGCAGGAAAACCTGGAAAAACCTGTAGCACCACTTCATCTGAAGCCTTTGAACAGATGTGCCAACTATAAAAATTCAATACTGGAGTGGAATGGGACTTTCATAAATCAAGTTGGTTATTAAGGGTTATATATTTCAGGTTCGTGATTGATTTATTAATTTGCATGACTTCCAACTAATTTACTTTCTTCCCTTCATTAGATGTGTGTTGGATTTTGGGATCATCTTTATTTATCTTGTGTTGTGATTCTTGCAGATGGTCATATATTATACATTTTTTGTCCAAACAGACGTGTTCACGGAGCCTCACGTCAAAATTTCTACCGGTTTGGCCTGTATATACTGCAGAACATTCGCCACACTCTATTCTATATGTACCCGATTTTTGTTACATGCTTTATATTAGCTTTAGCTGTATGTATGTGTGTTTGTTTGCTTGTAACTCTCAAGCTTGATCTATTCGCGGGCAGATGGCGCTGTACGTAACTTCCTTGATAGTTTGTTGAAAAGGAAATCAAAATAAAAAGTGGATTTTAAGAATTATAAGTGTTAGCGAAATTTTGTACTACAGATGAAATAATTAAATATTTTAAATTACCCGTGATTTAGTATTTGTACAGAAAAAACTTTTGAACGAAACGAAAGATATATTTTAAAATTTAATTCGATTATTTGAAAGCAAACCACAATATGGATTTCAACACAGAAAACATTATCGTAAAATATACACCTAAATTAATATAGTTTAAAAAACTAAAAAACACGCTTTTATAGCATATGAAACTAAAAAGTAAAAAATAGATATAGTTTAAAAAAAACTAAAAAACACGCTTTTAAAGAGCATTGAACTAAAAAGTTGAAACATTTTTATTAGAAAATGAGGTTGAAACAATAACGATTGAAAAATACTGGTATTATTGTGAAAAAAGCGTGGGAGCTTTGTGCTTATTAAGAAAAAATTTTTTTGACTTTTTAGTTCGATGTTCTTCAAAAGCATGTTTTTTAGTTTTTTAAACTATATTTATTTTTAACTTTATAGTTCGATGTTCTTCAAAAGCGTGTTTTTTAGTTTTCTAAACTATATTTATTTTTAACTTTTCAGTTCATGTTCTTTAAAAGTGCGTTTTTAGTATTTTTAAACTATATTTATTTTTTCATTCTATCTCGTTTGGGTTTTGCATTGAACAGAATTCTGCCTAAATTATTACTAAATACTTATGAAAGCTGTTTTTATTTTGTATTTAAAAAAGTTATTTTGAATATTTTCTGAAAGCCGATGATTTCCGATAATTGAAAATTGAATTCCTTCAGAGTATCATTCCTCGAACTAAGCTGAAACGGACAACAAGCAACACGTTTGTCATCGCCCCATCTGCCTGTGAACGAAGTAACCAACCGCATATCTGAAATTTGACCAAATCCTGACACCTATCGGATATAATCCAACGCCCTTCGTGGTATTAGCCAGGGGAGTAGTTGTTTTCTGATTGGTGTTAGTTCATTAAACTACAGTGTAGGGAGTTGGGAATGGCCTGAACGATTTGTTCCCTTAGGTGATTCGACTTGTTGATGCTGATGCTGGTTTCTGGCATCAAACTAAGACTTTAGTTCTGCAGAATTTACAAATGTGAAAATCTCCAAGTAAGTACAATAATAACCTTTCGGAAACAAATAATAAAAAAGTCCAAAGTGTTTGAAAAATACTTGTAGTAGTCCAATATCAGAGGTTATACTATTGCAATGAAATTTCTAAACCTATGTACAGCTTCTCTTTGGGGAGGTCCTAAGCCGAGACTATGAAGTCGCTTCTTAGATTTGACAAGCTGTATCTACCACAGACTTATACATTGATTTATTTATTTAAGATCCTCCAGGGCATCTTATGGCAATGTTGCAATAAGTTACGTACAATTAAATCGCAAAGGAAATATGTGACCACTGAAACACAACATAACAAGTTGAAAAATACGGAGAACAAACCTAACCTCAAAAAAGTGTTTTAAGTATCGACTTTGATCCTCAGCCAACATAAAACTGGTTAATAATCTACCCTCACAGATAAAGGCGAGGAAAAACTAAAATGGTGAAACAAAAATATGAAAACAAAAGAAAATGCTAGTTACTAAAGAAAAATAGGTCTAGCTTAAGAAAAAGAGATAAAACGATAATCTAGGAAAACATAGACATAAAACAAACCAGAAAAGGTGTTTTTTGAATATCGAAAATAGCTTGTTTTCAGGAGAGAATATTGAAGAAACTCGGGCAAACACTCGCAAAGAGTTCGCAACACTCGAAGGCGACTTTTTCTCTTACGAAACGCGATGTCGAGCATTTTTCCACACGGCCAGCAGTCCACCTCAACCTAAAAGCAATTTAAATTCCTCGCCATCGTCGTCGACTGTTTGAAAATCAGAAGAAACACTCGCAAGAACATCGACAAACAACTTGTTTGTGTCTTTCACTTGGCCGAAAGTAGGCCGCCACTTCTCCAGAGCCAACTATCAACATTGAGTCGCTGACTAGCATAGAGCGCGGTGGCCGCGCTTCGAATCCGTTCAATTCCTGCCGTTTGTCGTTTGTTTTAGCAGATGCAGCTTGATTTTTGCGAAGAAACGAGTATTTTTGTCGATTTTGTGCTACAAACGGTGCCTTTTACATCGAAAAATGGTCCTGATCGAGAGGAATAGCGACGCTGACGAAACGGTAAGTCCGATTTCTGTCTCGAAACTCGAGATTTATAGACGAGGAAGTGTTTGCGGGTTCTACGCTGTTTCTTCAACGACTGTAGGGAATTGTTTTGAAAAACAAGTAAATGCACACTAAACAAAGATGACCAACGGCAGATCAGTTCCAATTGAATGATAAATATTTCCTGGATGCCTTTTTTGGCACAATCATTGTTTTCATTCATTATCCCGATATCAATTTGAAGTTCACTTTAGCGTATTGTCGAAGATAACTTTCTAAATTTTGAATGCACAAATACGTATTTAGCATATATTTCTATCTACATATTTTCAAAACATTTCTAAACACTATCCGGAATAATAGTGCAATATCTCGAATTTACGTCACTAAAAAAACGTAAATATTTTTAAATTTATTTTGAATAGCAAAATTCTCACACAATATCAACTAATATTTCTTTGAAGGTGGAATAAGTAACTTCTACTGTTGTTTTTATCCTGATCCTACACATCCGCAGTATGTTACCCGATACAGTTTTTAAATTCACACTTTTTCATTCATCATAAAGAAGTTTGATCCTGAAGGATATCTAGTTCCTCCTTCCAAGGATCCTAAGTTGCCATCAAAACCATCAGGTTTTGAACAAATCTCTGAATTGGTCTCGAGTTATTAAGACACTGGAATGTTTTCAAATTAAATTCTGAAATGTCAGTTTGGAACTGACGTCAAAGAAGATTGACGCCATTTTCACAGTCTGTCAGATACGCATTTTTCAATAAGATGCACGTATGATCCTTGCTGTGGATTTATCGTTCTATATTTGTTTAACGTTATAGTGTATTTGATGCCAAAACAAATGATGCTGGTCCAATTACTGTTTATCCGCTGTCTTTAAAAAAACAAGGAGAATTTTTATTTTTCTGAATAAATATTAATTCATTCATCAGTTGTCCCGTTCAAAGTAGTCCCCCTCAAATATATTATACTTATATTGTTTCTGATAAAGTTAATGAACAAATACAGCAAAAACGTCTTCATACAAACACTCTGTATATTATTTTAAAGAATAGTTCATGGAAAATAACTTTATTTAAGTATATTCATTTCTATGTTTCATTCTTGCTGAATAATTTGAACAATTTCGACTTCTTTTTTTGTTTATCTATCTTTCTGGAATATATTTTTCAATAGTCATTCATAAATGTTCGTCTACGTTATGGATTGACAAATTAGAGAAAGTTTATTTCATATCCAGTACGATATATAAGTAGGTGATAATTTGTTATAATAGTAATATTAATGAATAAGGACTAATCGCAAACTTTATGCATCATTTCATGAGATGGCCATATTTATTATTTGTAGACTTCCGATAACAAAAAAAGCCTTCGGAGTGTGGCAAATACCATCGAGTTTGTTGTATACACATACTAATTAACAAATAATAAACACTTCGTGTTATCACTTCTAGTGATATACTTGTTCTTGGGTCAATAATTTTAAAGTTGTTCACTTGTTAGATGAATGAATTAATAGTAAAAAAACATTTTTGAAAACAAAATTTCATTCAGATGCTGCAAAAAAAGATCTAAAGATTAATTCGTTCCCATCTATTTGTTGCATATAACAGTTTGTTGTGGGAAAGAACAGTTTTGGCTTTCCACTGCTCTATTTTCGTACAAAAAATGATGGAGTCTTTCAAAGGAAGGAAGAAAGTGATTAACTTTACAAAAAATATGTGTAGATCATGCAAAGAAGTTACTTTCAGACACAAGTCCAGAGGAAAACTGTAATATATTTGGGTGTCATGAGCATAAAGATGAACCGAACATTTCTCAAGAGAATCTGTGAGATCTGTATATGTTGAACAATAACGGCCCAAGAATAGATCCTTGGGGTTCACCAGCAAGAAGATACACATACTGAGATTGGTTATTATCTATACATACTTTTTGTTTTCTTACTGTCAAGTAGTTTATGAAAAATGCCAGAGCTGCCTCAGAGAGCCGAATGAAGTGCAACAGTCGTTTATCTATTGTATCAAATGCACGGTTGAAGTCCAGAAGACTCGCAGTCCAGGAAGAGTTATTTTCAAAAGATTTTCCGCACGATTGACTTCTGAAAAATTTCCCGCACAACTAACCGTCGAAAGAACCGTCGTTCTTAGTACCGCCGCTCACGCGCGACGGAGGTCACCAGCAAAACCTATTTCGCTTAACTTGCAATGTGAAGATTTAAAGGTTCTGAAACTGATATATTTGTCTGCCCGTTTGGTTGAATTCCGATAAGTATTTCTCATGACGTCTGGCTACTGAACAAGCAAATTATTTTTCAAACACTCTCACGGTCTTGCCAAAATGTTACATTGTATGAGGTACAGGACCGTCGTTTAGTTTCTGAATCAAAAGAAATCTGTAATTTCCGAAGCTAGAATATATATTTACATACATAGCTTTTGCTAGGTATTACAACAGTGCATAATCCTTGGTCAATATCTCTGAAAATATCATCAGCGACATGCAAGAGGGCGGTTGTGCAACTACGATGATGTTATATCTTCGAATTGCAGTTTGGTTCACATGTACTCGATTTAGCTCTTTTTGGTGACATTTTTCAGCCCTGTCCAAAAATTACGACCAGGGTGTCATTCGATTCGTATTTTTGCCTAGAAAGTTTAAGGAAAGGTCCGAAAACGCGCAGATAAAAATTACAAAAGTTATAAACAATTGAGTGAAAAAAAATGGGGTTTTAGTTTTTTTTTTAATATCTCGGAAAATTTTCAAAATTTTGGAAA
>WOGO01000302.1:0-25731 GCA_015342085.1 Leptinotarsa defecta
GGTGAGGAGAATCTGGATGAGATGGACCGAGAGTGGGAAGATTTTGCAAAATTGAGGGAACAAAAAAGAAGTAGTTCCCAAGGATTTTATCCTTGTCCGCCACCTGAAGATGTAGAAGATTACGTTCAAACCCTTGTAAGTTATAGATTTCAGTATCGTAAGTTACAATACAGATATAAACAATCTTAATATTTGTTTCTGTTTATTGATTTTTCGAACTGTGTATAAAAAATATTTTATCTAATAAGATAAAAAGAAACGAAAACTTCACATTCTAAAGGCACAAATATGAAAGATATTTGAGACACGGTGTAACTGAGTACTGATAACACTTGGTGCATACCTCGTGCTTATCCAAATTCAATTCTACTGTGCAATTAATTTTTTTGCACACATGCTCATTTCATTGCATACATGGACTAATGACACAATTATTTTGTACTAGTTGTTGGCCGCGGTTTCGCCCGCGTAGAATTTGATTTGTCGTGACAGACCATTTTAGACAAATATTTACAATATTTTTTTATTAACCCAAAACTTCTGGTTTCCAACTTTAAAACTGACGAAATTCAATACAATCTTTAAACACTTATTTTCCCCTTGAGGGTGGAAATTCCGGATTCCATTTCTTGATACCTATTTACGCTATACTTGCATATTTCAAGATTCTAGGTTCAATAGATTTGGCTGTACATTAATATAAGGGTGTCAGTCAATCAATATGTAAACACTTATACATTGGTAATCATACTAATCCTACTCCTAGTAATATTATAAATGCGTAAAATGTATGAGGATGGATAAATGTAATGTTATGTATTTACGTTTTTAACTTTTTCACGCCTAAACAGCTCAACGTATTCAAATGTAAGTTGGTATATAGATAGACGTGACCTGGATTAACACATAGGGTAGGTTCCCACATTAATGCAGGTACGACACCGATGAACAGCTAGTATTGCCAAAGCTTTTGAACCTAGAATCTTGAAATATGTAGTTAGGTTCTTTGTATAACGCAAATAAGCATCAAGAAAGGAAATCAGAAAGTTCCACTACCGCAAGGGGAAAAATAGGAGTTCCAATATTGTATTGAATTTCGTCAGTTTTGAACTCGGAAACCTGAAGTTTTGGGTTGATAAAAAATATTGTAACTATGTGTTTGAAATGGTCTGTCACGAAACCTAATAAGACAAACCAAATTCTACGCGGGCCAAGTCACTTTAAAAATACAGTTCCCAAAAAAATATGCCAACTGCACTAATTAGTGAATAGCTTCGATAATCGAATTATGTTACCTATAAAGAAATTCACAAAACTAACACAACCGTCAACGACGTCTGCCCTCTGCCCACGTTCGGGTCGTATTCTCGGCGATGAAGCTTCATTACTCAGACCGCCCCTCTACCCTCTTACAGTAAACACGACGCATAGTGACTTACTGCGTTGTGTCAAGTTAATCTTGTCGTGATAATTTAGAAAATAAGACAAGTTTATCTATATCAAATACTTAAAACGACAATTGTGTCAATTTTTTTTAGAATTTGACGAATATTCTAAAATGTTCATTGTAAAAAAGGATCCAATTTAATTATATTTATGGCTCAGTATTTTGCATATAATAACTACCACATAAGATGTAGATATATGCTATCGCGAACTTTCATTTAGAACTTTATTTAGAATTATTTACGGTACATTCTCTGCGTGTATCTAACGGTATAGGCAACGCATGCATAGCTCTCAGGGAGCAAGAATTTTTTCGTTATATTATAACCAAAATGTTATTCCCATATATTCCAAAATGTATAGCCTATATATTAGTCTAATGTATAAACTGCATTTATGTGAAGTTTCATCCAAATCCATTTAGTCGTTTAGGCGTGAAACAGTTACAAACATACATACGTTTATCCATCCTTCCAAACTTCCTCATTTATAATATCAGTATGGATATAGAAGTGCTGCAATCGTTTATTTTTATAATTTGAAATGCAAGGTTCATGCACAACGTCACAATAAATGATATGAGAAAACGAGGGATTCACAATATCCAATATCCTTGTATGTACTTGACCACACCATGCTTACAAAATCAAATTACCCAGAGATACGTGCCACACTTTGCCTTTTGTGAGTAACTCCCGAAATGTCATTTGATATCTCCTCGTTAAACAATAAAGCTATTTTTAAGTGACGAAATGTAAACTAATAGCTCAAAAATGCAATGACGCGAATAATATAATCGCCTTAACAAAACAGAAGTCTTCTCGTTATCAGTGTTTCGAAATAATTTTTCATTAACGATTTTTTGTTATATTTGTATAATCGAAGTAAACAACTCTCGTACATAAATGTATCTTAATGAATGGTGAATATGTCTCCACAATATACTTACTATAAAAATTATCATACAGTGACTCCAGGAAATTTGGTATGTTCATTTTAAAATTGTTATTTCAAATATTATGTAACACTATCGAACTATTCATATATTATCAAATCGAACTAAGTAGTTGTAATAATAAAGTGATTTACTGTTGTGTAATGTTACAGAACATTCGATAATTGTTGCCTACCTTTAGAGATCGTAGTAGGAAAATCACATACCCAAATTTCAATTTTAAAATAATGTTCAGCGTGTTTTTTCCGAAATAACTCTTCGAAATTTTGAGAGTTTCACAGCTTACTTCTGAAAGACATAGAATTCAATTTCAATATACTTCTTGGAAATTACGTTCATTGCGAATTGAAAATAGCTGTGATTATATGAAGTATTGAAATCACAAAACAATTCATACGGTGTAATTATTACTACTAGTTTGAATTTCTTTTGTCAGTTAATACTCAGAAGTGAATGAAAGATTAATGGATTGATAACTTTTTTCATAATATAATATATATATATATTGAATGATGCAACTAATTTTCCTTTATTTTCAGTATTTTAATATTAAATTTTTACAAAAAGGATTTGAAGCTTTATATCTTCTATTAATTATCTGCGAGCGCTTTCGACAGCTGGTCGTACTGTCATCTTCTAGGCACTCCTCAAAGTGAACTTGGCAGAGGCAGGCGACAGGTTGACAAGTTCAGTTGTCATCCTGTCGTTGTCATTGTAAATTAAATTTACAATGTGTCCTTATGTAATAGTCAGGTGAATCTAATAATTGAAATATTATAAGCTATATAAAATTTATTTCACAAATTGCCTTATCTACTAGTCTTAAATAATTAATTTTACAGTATGTCCTTATGTAATACTCGGGTAAAAATTTTCAATACAAAAAAATATTTTATTTTATCTTATTAAAATAAAAACAACAATAAAAATTAATTGGCGCTCCGGGGCGACTTCATTAATTCCAGTGGTGCATTTGCTTTTTCAGCTGCAGGAAAACCCGGAAAAACCTGCAGCACCACATCATCTGAAGTAAATCTTATAATTAAAATATTATAAGCCACATACAATTAATAAACATATCTATGTTTGTTGGAATGATGAATGTATTATGTTTATGAAGTGTTGTGGAAAATATTTGATAGATGATTTCCTCTCTCTAACATTAAGTAAAATGCAAAGAAAAAGTCATGGGTCCCTGATGAAATTGAAAACTCCAGTAAAAATCTGTAAAGATTATTTTTTTACAGAAGGAGCATGTACTCATATTATATGATTCTAGTACAAACCACCAAATATTTTTATAGTTGTCATATACAGAAATTTGACAATCAATGACAATCCTCAAATGAGGATTAACGTTGAAGAAAAAAACTGACCCCAAAACTATATATGACATGTTTATGGAAGCACCAAAAATATTGTAAAATTTATTCGTAAGAATGACCATTTTGATTTTCGAAGAAAGAGTAATGGAAGTTCCATTATTCTGGTTTCATTCTCAAGAAGCTATCAAGAATATTCCACCTATATGGGAAGAGCTAACTATTCTTTTACATGCATAATTGAATTTGCCTGTTATATCATTAGGATCAAAAGCATTCTGCCCAGTTAAGTAGATATACATGAATATCAAACTCGACATAACCATTTTAAGCTAAAATAACCTACAAATGGTATACAGTGTGTTCCAGCTGAAACTTGTCACCCACCTAATCTGCGAACTCATGAAAAAAAGTGAAAATTACTTAGACTCGTCGATTTCTATTTCAAGAGGAAAAACTTTCACCAAATACATCCTCATAGTGTTGTCAACCCCATCATCCCCAGCACCCCCTACTTCAGAATTTTCAATGGGACTACTATGCTTGTGATACATCATTATGAAGGAAATTCAATCCCAAATACATCGGTTTACTGAAATTGAGGATCGATCAAGTGTTGTTGAAGTTTTAATGAAAACTAAGTTTTATCAAGATATTTTTACTTTTCATCACTTACATTGTAATAATCATATGAAAGGTTCAAAATGTTAACCCTTCAGTTCCATACAGAAGTATAAGCGATTTTTGACATGTCTTCGTACATTTCTCAACATTTCTGGAGTCCCTGCACGACGCTCCACAACAATTCTCCTGCCTAGATCATCAAGAGAATTTAGCTATGTAATATAAAATTTGGATTTCAAATGACCCCATAAAAAGAAGTAAAATGGTGATATATCAGGAGATCTAGCCGGCAATTCTATTGTTCCTCGCCTACCAATTCTTCTACTTGTGAAATTGCAAGTAGACTGTCATCGTCTTCAAGTAACTGAGTGATTCTGGGGTTCACAGTTGTATCAAGAAGTTCAAGATACGTTTGTCCGGTGATGTTACTATCAATGAAATAAGGACCTACACTATGGTCTCCCAGTGTGTCAGCCCAAACATTCAATTCCTGGGGAGTTTTTGAATGAGTTTCCCTATACCAATAGGGATTTACGTCACTCCAGTATCTGCAGTTGAACCTGTTCACATGTCCATTCAAATAAAAATAAGATTCGTCAAAAAAGCACACATCGTTGAGGTAATTATTATCACCAATCAATAATTGACTCATGATTTCATAAAACTCTGTACGTCTCTCAGGATCATCTGGAATACACTGTATAATAATTTCTAAACATATTAGGAATGAATGAACCCATTAAACCTAAATTCCAGGATAACGTAAACAACTATGAATTTTCAACAAAATTTTAAAATGAACTGTTTTTCAACTCACAATAATAATAATGATAATCTAGTGGGCTGAAATCGGAGACTGACGAGTTCATCAAGGCCTGCCAGGTTTTTGTCTTCAACATCTTAGTATACGTGATGGTAGAGGTTCCTGACACATAATGCAAAGCCTGCTGCGAAGCGTCCGAGTATCTAATGCACTTGCTGTCAGCATGTTCAGGGTATGCGGTCTCGGTCAATATCCATCGACATAACGCGGCCCTAAAAGTGCTTCATTACCACCTACGAAACTCTAACGGTATTGACAAAACACCGGAGTTGCCTTACGGTCCGGAGGATATTCAATCGGTTGTGGAAACGAGAAGTGCCGAATTTATTGGAACTATTAGTTCCCAAACCTAAGGCTCTTACAAGCTAATAAGCCTGATGTCGTACTTCTCGACCACCAGAGCAATACGATATTTGTCGTGGAGTTTTCAGCTCCGAGCGGGACGAATATCGTCCGAAAAGAGGACGAAAAACGGATAAAATATCGAGATTTTCTCTTTCAACTCCGCATACCCTATCTAGACCACTCTGTCAAGATGATTGTTCTGATTATTGGAGTCCTTGGTAAAATGAGCAAAAATCTTAGCTGGACAAATGCAGAAGGCTGTCATTCTTGATTCTCGGACCTAATGATCAATTATCCCACGGTTTGGGAAGTGGTCGTTGATTGATAGGCTGGCGAGCCCTCCTGAATGTATCGGACTTCGGGGATAAGGCCTGGCCAGGTTGAAATAATAATAATAATACGTATTCTAGAATCTCACGATGGCAGAAATACTTTTTTCGCAAGTTGAATTATTGATATCAATGTAACTATATTAAGTTTCAAACTAGTATGAATGTTTTCTGTCACGAAACAGGCTATTGCCTTTCTCGAGCAAATGCCAATAAATCCCTTGTATTTATCACTACAAACTTCTATTCATCCAAAGAAATTCATACCTAAAGTTCAATTTAATTCTTTTAAATGTTATGTTACATCAAAACGTTTTCTAATTGGTTGACGTTGCAAATCTATAAACTGTGCCCTGCAACGTCGTTAATTGTGCCCATAACGCATATTACAGAATCAGGACAAATTTTACGAACATTGAAACTATCTTCACAAATGTAACCAAGTGGTCTTTGTTCATGCCTCTTTGGAATCACGTCGTGCTGATTCCAACTGCATCTTTCAGTTTTAATATTCATAAAGCTCTTCCATAAATGCGTTTTTGGCAAACACGAGATGCTACATTCACAATAAACCCATATGTATCTAATGTATATTTTCAAAGAAATGGCATAATTACACAACTTAAATTTCATGAATATTCAATAACTCATAACAGCAAGTTCACAAAAAACAATCATAACACCTACACTACCGACATAACAGTATAATATCAAAACTTGTCCAATATTGCCAATAAAAGTCAGATGAAAGTTTCAACAAGTAATGGTGTTTACTTGAATTTTTAAAGTTTTCCTTACTTTATAAAACTGTCTTCTTCGGAAATACTTTACATAGTCGATAATTTTGTATAACATATAATTTTCGCTCACAAAGGAAATATGTGCATAGATATTAGTGAATTACTATCATAACGTAATGAATGTGTTTCCTACAATGTGAAATATTCGTTAAGCGTACAAAAATTTCAATAAAGCGAACACAAGCGTACAAAAATTCATGTTGGCCAATCTTCATTACGACAAAAAGTTCAAGACATATGCAATGTGCATGCATATTACTCATGGACTTCTTTCATCCAGCATTTAAGACTTATTGAGTGTGAGTTGAGATTTACTACTTAAGAAAGGTGCACTCAACAAGAATTAGATATCTGTGTTTTCATATTTATTACGTTATTTATCATTTTTGATGAAGTTTCAGTTTTCACATTGTATGTTTTACAAGAAAGTTGTCAAGAAATAAAAATTAAACTGCCTCTTGTAGATGATCACTCGATGATTGAAACACGTGTCCAGGTGTTAAAAATAACGGTTTGGTGAAACTCCAGTAATATTCATAACTACACCAAAAGGTTCCAAACCTTGCATTACAAGAAAGTGAATTTTGTGTAATTTCTCATCCATTCAGCAAAAAATATTATGAATATTTGTTTTCTGTGAAACAGTTTTATACAATGAGAGCAATATATTTTTCAACAGAAATCTGTCTCCGATAAACTAAAGAACATTTAAAATTTCTCAAACAGATGTTTTTTCCGACCTGAACTTGTGTCAGTTGGTGACAATTCCAGTTTTTCTATGAAATACCAAATTTTTTCATTATTCAGAATTTTTGACCTTTCGTGTCAGAAATCACTCGGAGGAACCAACTCCACCAATACCAAAGATCAAATGCGCCATTTTATCTGCGGAATAATTCTCACGTAAAATTGCATACAAAATGAAATATTTATCAATATTTGAATTGACATTCATATTGTGGTATTTGTACTACCGTTTTTAATATATAATTGGCAAATTCAATGTTATCATCGAACCACGTTATTTGGAATACTAATGCAAGCGTCTGGCAATCAAACATCGATTCCAAATGGTGCAGTCTGTAAGCAAAGTTCAAATATTCTACCAGTTCAGTTATTGAATCCTGTCCCAAATAAATAAATGAATCAACATGTGTTCAAAAAATATTTCAGTTCTTCATTACGAATCAAAAAATATATTTTAAGGAATATAAAAAAGTGAAAAAACGGGTACGGTCATTAAATATGTAATGTCAATGAATTGTGAAAAATATTTGCTGTAGCAAGAAGATGCTAACTTATATCATGTATATTTTATTTTGTGACTAGTAATATAAATGTGAATACTTTCAGATGTATGGTCGCTACAGTAAGCAGCTCGGTGAATTTGCTAAATTAGAAGGATTAAAAGCTGCTGAAAAACAAAGAGTCAAAGCTGAGAAAGCCAGAAAGAGAGATCTCAGGGGATACCAAGGTGAGTACCAGAGTACCTACCATTCAATCAAAACTGGTGAAATATTACTTACGTAAACTTAACCGCAACTGAACTAATTTTCAGGTTGTTTCAAAAGTTTTGTCCGTTTTTATGAGCCTTCTTGAAACTGTAGGCTGAGGCGCATACGTAAACTATCACTTCTTTTAGAAGAAAGGTCTCAATTCGGCTGAATAACTTGATACTCAAGTCACGGAAGCCACAGATATTTTGCAGCGTCTACAAATTATTACCTCTATTAATATCCATATATCCATATATGACTATAAGAAATCATACAATTATTGACTCCTTAACAAATATAGGTTTTTCTTTTCATTTACTAATTTCAGTGGACCGTCAATACTGGAAGCGGATGAGCATTGTCGTTATTTTTCTACAGATATTTTGAGTTGGCAATACCTCTCTCACTTCTTTTCGAGCGTCTATTTTTACCCATTCAAATTAGCCCTCTGACTAAATATTTTAGATTTTCTCCATTTCTTGCTCCATCAACATTTCCTGCTAGAAGCTTTTATTTGAACTATTTAGGATTTGTACCTACTTATCCATTTTACTGGTATAATCGTTAATAGCTACAGCCACCGTTATCAAAATAACTGTGACTCCTTTTCATTTTTATTATTATGAATTTTTTCAATGCCCATTCGATTTTTAGACATAAAGAACTGCCTTAATCATTTCTATATCAAGAAGGCGGCAGGAAAAACAAGTTTGTGAATTCGACAACTCATCGTTTTCCATGCCATGAACTCATCCTGTCTATAAATATTTCAACACAATTCTAACATTTTCCATTACTTGTTCAAAATAATCGAGATATTTCTTTCTCTGATATATAAGTGAAATCACAAATGAAATGTATTTGTGTATGACGATTCTGCTGAACAAAACGAAATTGAAAGGCTTGCAACAAGGAGCAAGAATATATAGTTATTTTACGTTTTTATTAACATAAAATAATTAATATTACTTCATTTATCTTTTTTCCCACTTACTATATTTGTTTCACTAACTCACCATTAGTAATGGTAATTTTCTATCATATATTGAATTAATGTGAACGTAAAATATCAAACACATTTTCTAGGAAAATTTGCAAAGACTATATCTTTGCTATGGAAGCATACATTCGCAAGGCTTGGAGAAGATTGGGTCTTCTTAGCTCTTTTAGGTATTATAATGGCCCTTCTCAGTTTTGTTATGGACAGAGGAATTTCCGTGTGCGATAGTGGTGAGTTTTGGTTTGTTTCCTCTTATATATTTGTATGGATGATTTTGTATATTCAAGATAGTTGTTACTAATTGATCTGTGAATTATTTTCAATGAAAGTATTGAAAGTTTTGAAGATCATTAAGAATGAGAATTGAAACTTCCTACGTTTCGTCCTATAAGGACATTTTCAAACAAATACAATAAACTGCAGTTTATTGTAATCGTTTGAGAATATCTTTATAGATTTTCTGATTGATTCGGCCGTTACTTGATGAAGGTCCATAGTAGTTTCATAAACTGCACCTTACGATTTGAACTCCACAAACTTCATTTTTTTCAAAATATCACAAAATGTTTCGGTAATACAGTAGCTTTTTTGTACGTTATTCGCTGAGAAAAAGCCGCTGTGTTAGCGAAACATATGATATTTTTTTAAATAGAGTTTATGGAGATCAAATCGTAAGGGGTACTTTATGAAATGTCCTCATATGACGGAACTGCAGTACCTAACGTTAGTTACAAATAAAAGTGGTTTACCACTTTTAAGAACTTCAAATTCTCATTTTTCATAATGAACTCCTACCACGTAGTAACGGCTTCATTCATCAATGTATTGTTTCATAGATCATTAGAACGAAGCTTTTTTAGATTTTTTTTAATATTTGACATGGTTTTTTCAATCTTATTTTTTAATTCAGGTTAATATCTAGTTCACAACTTTTTCTATTCAAAATTTGAAAATAATAAATCCATATATATTAGGGTATGAAGATTTTTCGATTTATATTTCCCATCTTTATACAAAAAAGTTTGAATCTTCCAAAGAACGGAAGAAGGCAATAAATTCCTAAATAAAATTTCACAAAAACTTGTAGATTATGCAAAGAAGTAACTTCCAGACAAAAACTGCTAAACAACTACTTTCACATAAACATAGAATTACACAATATAGTATATGAAACACTGCCATCCTTGATGGCGGACATCAGACGTTTCGGAATAGCACGCTTGCCTTATTGCCTCTTCAGCAGCAATCTGGATCACATTTCAAAATAAAGCACTCAATTTATTAATGAAATTACGACTTTATATCACGAATGTATTAAATTTACTCATGTCATCGTTGACAGTACGTGATGGCATTAATTCTCTAATTTGAACTAATCCCAGCCATAGGAATCTTGTTTGAATGGAAGAAGAATTAGGAGATATTAATTTTCGGGAAAGTTTTGGCTTTCTACTTCTCCATCTTTATACAAAAAATGTGGGAATCTTCAAATACTTTTTCAGGAGGGTACTCAGAAATGGAGTTTCACAGGCACTTATTTACTAATATAAAAATATGTTTTATCAAGTTTTCAAAAATGAATGAACCACTTATATATTTCAACTGTAGTATACCCTATAATTATTTGTACTCGTTTCATTGAAACCATATTTTATCCATAAACATATCTATACATATATGTATTTCGCTCAAACAAGAAATATTAATTTTAATGTATTTTCATGAATTGTTTTGTATTGATAGTGCTCGAATGAAATGTTGTGTAGTTTCGGTAATACTGTCAACATATCAAAATTATGAATATTACTGGAGTTTTCTCCCAACACCAAATCGTTATTTTAACACCTCGACATGTGTTTCGATCACCAAGTGATCATCTTCAAAAGGATCATTTGGTATAACGGTACTACACCAAAAGTTCCAAACAGTGCATCACAAATATATTAAAATTATATTTCTGCGTTAAAAACTTTCTCAGAAATACCCGGTATGTCTTTCTAATTGAATAAATATTTCAGATGTATTGTCAATGTTAAATGTGTGAGTAAGGTAGATATTATTAAAGATGACACTTCAAACTTACTCTTCCTGTATAAATCAGTGATGCGATTTTATTGGCTGTCATTCGAAAGTATTTCTTTGCATTATATTGTTTCATGAATGTTTCAAAATTGTTATCTATAACTACTTCTTTAGCAAGGTTGTGGCTATACAGAGATCTAACAATGCATCCTGCTACCCAATATGCTGCTTGGGTTTCGCTTCCTTTGTGTTTGATTTTATTTGGCGCTGGATTCGTACAATTAGTGGCACCTCAGTCTATTGGTAAGTAGAAATTATTAAAATTTCAAAAAATACCTATATACTATTCTTATTTTGAAACAGAGAATTGAGTTATTGAGGTCCATAATTTGATATGAAAAATTTCGAATTGTAAACAATTTTCATATGAAGGAATGTAACTCTTGAAGAAATCAGAACCCGAGATGTCAAAATTTGGCTTCATAAAGAACCGTTTATTCTTGATATTCGTAAATTGAGTCTTCTACCGATCCCATAGATGGCGTGTTCGTAGGGGGGATATTACCGCCTTTACTGAATAGAACTCTTGTTTAACTGATTTGAAATATTCTATATTGGGAGTTTGCATAGCAATAGACGATTTCAATGAAAGTTTTGGACGACCAGATAGTAGTTTCTGGATTCCCATCTACAAAGCAGATGAGTTGGTTGTCATTTCGAGGTCACTTGTCTCTCATCTATATCGAGACCAAAAATAATTCCCTTGACTGTATTTGTATTTCTATCGTGAGGCAATCGGAACCTTAAAAAAAATCCCAAATAGTTTTCAAATATGAATAATTTTTTTTGGCAGCACTTGTGTTAATCAGTATTTGTAAAAACCATCACCTCATTCAGTGATATGATGAAATAAAACACTTGTAACAGCTTTGTAAACTATTTTGTGTGGAACTCTTACTTTAGTTAATTAGTTGTGGCCAAACACAAATAACTCATATTTCATCAAATATTCTTCCAGGATCAGGAATCCCAGAAATGAAAACAATTCTGCGGGGTGTCGCTTTGAAAGAATATCTAACATTCAGAACGCTCATAGCAAAAGTAGTAGGACTAACTGCTACATTAGGAAGTGGGATGCCCCTAGGTAAAGAAGGTCCATTCGTCCATATCGCCAGTATAGCAGCTACGCTGCTGAGCAAACTTGTTACTGGATTTCAGGGAATTTACGAAAACGAAAGTAGGACCACGGAAATGCTTGCTGCAGCATGCGCCGTTGGGGTAGCAAGTTGTTTTGCTGCTCCGGTTGGAGGTAAGTATCAATTTCTCCTAGTTGATAATATGAACGGAAGAATGTTATCGATTTCAACTGGAAAACTTTTAAGGATTCATTTTCCATAGTAATTTTTGAGGTTTAATTTTGTCATAAACCATTTCGGAAAAATATGTTTCAACTAATCAGATTTCATTATTAGATAAATGAACAAGCACTTCACCCAATCACCAGAAATATAACGCGCGTCAAGAAGATTATTTTGATTGGGAACAGTGCTCGTTTTGGATTGATACAACGCCTGAGGTTCCAGTTTCACCCCCTGTTTTTTATTAATTTTTTCATGTACAATTTTTATGATGCTTTGTAAAAAAGAAATGTTTGTTACAGTCATCTGCTGAAGATTTTCCAATATTTTTTAAATTTTTTGGCTCTTCTCCAACTACAAATGATAAAAATGAAGTTGATCTCTCATTACTTTTGATTGCTAGTTTCATCAGAAACAGGAATAGTTCATAACAGAATATATAATGTAATATGAAAATCGAACATTATTATTTGTAACTATAATCTATGATGATGAGTCCAATTTCTTGGGAATTTGGAAAACCTCCGGATTGGGGTTTCACCTGCGTAGACACAGTTGTAACTTCTTCACACCTTGCCGCTACGTCTAATTTCAATGATGCAGCTGCTATTATTGCAAAAAAATCAAAATTTTGGAAATACTCTACTTTGCTAAGTTCCTACTGTTTCTTTCCTGTTACGGCAATTGAAACTTTTGATGTTTTTGGATCTCATGCTCCTGAATGGTTGAAAGAAATTGGTGAAAGAATGACGAACTCGACCGATGACAACCACGGAGCTTATTGATTTTCAATTCAAAGTATCGCCATTTAAAGGGGTAATGCCACTTCGATATTGGGAACAAGTTCTGAAATTTTTATTTTCTCACAAAATTTACTATCTAATTCAGTTTCAAGCATTTTAACTTGAAATTCCTCATCCCGCTGGTATAATTATGGGGAGAATCATCGCATCCGTGATTACTCGGGAGAAAACAGCAGTGGCGAACGTATCTTCAACAGCTACAACAAAATTAGACCAGTGATACATTTTTCAGTCAGAACCCTTGGACTTAAAGGGTTGAGAAATATTGACAACACCTGTTTCATAAACAGTGTAATCCAATGTTTATCAAACACGAGATGGTTACTGGAATATTCGAAAAAGGATAAGTACATGAAAGATATCAATACTAGTATATCTAGTATGGTGGGTGCTTCAATCAAAGCGTTTGCAGATGTTATCAAGAAATTGTGGTCAAAAGATTAATCAGATATAGAAGTGAACACAGTCTCCTTAAAAAGTCAGATTCAGAGTTTTGTCCCTCGATTCATGGATCATGCGCATCAATAGGCCCAGAAGTTCATTCGTTATCTTTAAGAAGGTTTGCATGATGATGTTAATAGAATTAATGAGAAACCTCAACCGATCAACCGATCTTAACGGAGATTGACGAAAAATTATGCGACAGCATACCACAAAGTACTGACCAACTGAGTTTATCACAATGCTTGGATTCCTTCGCAAGAGGGGAAACTTTGGATGGACATGAAAAAAGGGCGTTTAAAGTAATGAAAAAAATTCCCAAAGATTCTATCAACCCAATCCAAAAGATTCTGTCTAACAGAAAAATTCAGAGACAAGTTCAATGTTGTCACCAAAATTCCTCTAAATGAATTAGATATAAGCAATTATGCAGCAGACAATATGACTCCTTGTTGTTATAATCTATATGCACCTTCGAATCACAATTATGCAGCAGACAATGTGACTCCTTCTTCTTACAGCGAACATTATACTGCAGACATCCCTACATCGGCACGTGCCACCAATACAATGATTCACACGTGTCACCAATTTCATCAAAATCGCGTATGGATGGAGATGCATACATACTCTTTTATGAAAGGGAAGGAACGAGTTCGCATCTTTGAGCGTTTTGAAATGTTATTTTTGAACTGTTAATTTCAATATTATGTCGTATAATTTAATATAGACTATAAATTATTATCATTATTCTGACACAAACATCAACAACCTCAGCCATAACTAGATGATAATATTCACTTAAACTTGTACTTGACTAATATATTTTCCACTGTGAGTTTAAAAAAGTCTATGTCGGTTAATTAGTCTTCAAGGATAGGACGTTCCTTTATATCGGAAATTTAAGAGTTGCTATCACTTCTGCTATGATCACTGGTGGTCAACACTACATAGAGCATGGTTTCACTGCTTGAGTTATGATGATTAGCTCAACTTGATGAAGTGAAAGTGTCAGAAATTAAACAAGATCTTGGTATAATTTGAAAATTCAAAATGTTAAATAGTAGCCACGTCTCTCAAATAAGTATAATATTTAGAAGTGATAATATATCAAGCATACACCGGACCCACAGTTACTTATGCTTCTTTAGTGTAATAGCCAGGAAAATAACCCATATCAATGCAGCTCTAGAGGTGAAACCTAATTTTTCAGAATGGCATTTCCTAGATATTAGGGAAATATCTATAGTTTTTTTCTATATTCTCAGATTCATTTTCATCATCATTTTCATTAGTTATGAACTTTGTCAATCAGATGTGACATTCTTCAGATGATAAATCATATTAGATCAAATTCATAAACTGGAACTGGATTTTGGATGAATTACATAGACAAAATTCGGAGAGAAAAGATAAAATCATTCATAAAACTGGACCAAATATTATTAACAATAAATAAAAGTATGAAACGCTTTCGCGTTTCTATCCAAAATCGCCTTGAAAACTGAAGTTTTATTATTCTTGACATATGTAGTATAGTATGTTTGATATAGGAAAAAATGATAACGAAACTCAAGAGACTCCTTCGTCAATGAAATTACATTATTTTTTGTTATTCATCAGTGAACCTTGTTCTTCATGTTTCATATTTACATTTTCATAAAACTGACTAAAAACAAACCAAGATAATGTCTTTTCTAGGGGTACTGTTCAGCATAGAAGTAACTACAACTTATTTTGCTGTTCGCAACTACTGGAGAGGATTTTTTGCTGCTGTGTGCGGAGCCACAACGTTTCGTCTCTTGGCTGTGTGGTTCCAAAGAGCAGAGACAGTCAGAGCAGTTTTCAAAACTAGTTTTTTCATGGAATTTCCTTTTGATCCACAAGAATTATTCGTTTTTGCTCTAATGGGGTAAGGATATGTATTTTAATAGGATGGATATATACTAAGTTGATGCAGTGGCACTTTCGTTTCAGAGCCGTGTGTGGATTAGGAGGTGCATTTTATGTGTGGGTACATAGAAAATATGTCATGTACATGAGGAACAATAAACTCATTAACAGTTTTTTCAAAAAGAAGTAAGTAATCCAGTATCCATTGTAAGATCAGTAAGATCATTAATATCGGCTGCGAGTTCAATCATGATGAAATATCAATTGAATTTGTTGCTTCGCACAATGAATTCGGTTATTTATACAACTTCAAAAAATTATTATTTTTGACCATTGTCAATGCACTATCTTCTTGTTTCAAGACCTACCAAATTTTGATAATAAGAACATTCTATCAAGTTCAAGAATATATTTCAGCAGATTATGGGTCAAGAACTTTTATTTTCGGTTTCTATAATATGTCACTTCCCTCAGGAACTTCATCTGGGCTTTAAATTAGGAGAAATAAATTCGTATTTTTCATTACTGATTGATTGACATCAGATTGAAGACTTAGAGAGCCAAAATGGGGACTGACCATAAAAATTCAGATTCTCCTGAAACGTCTGGAAATTTTACGACATAGAAATACCTCATTATTTGAAAAAAAATGAAGATAAAAGTATAATTTTGTTCAGTCAATTGAAATGTGTGCATATCATTAATTTTCGAAAATTTGCCAATCAAATGAGTGACCCCAGATCGAAGAATTCTATCTTTAATTATTGTAATAGAAACCATTTGCTTCGGAGCAAATATATGAAAATTACGGAATTGCACGCATTTCGATCAATTGATTTTGGTTTACAAGATATATATTTTAGGCATATTTCCAGAAAAAAAACAATAATATAAAATCAGTTTCAAAATCCATACTTTAGGATTTATGTGAAGTATTAGCTCAAATGTTCCTGAAATTCAGGCGCTTATCCAAGATAACTCCCAAATATCGCGAGTTTCTCTGTTCCTCAACGCAGTCACCATTTACTCATAACTTCCCGAAGATCTTCACATTCGTAAATTTCTTCGTGAAATTAAAGAGTTCTGTCTTCATTGGGTCAATCAGAATTTTATTCTTCTCGAAATACGGCACGACCAATCTGTCGCTCTGCGGGACACCTGCTTTAATTGAATAACTTTCAGATGTGATTTGGTCCACTCTTGCGCAAAAAGCTCGATAGTTCCGCATGCTTCAAACAATCCGGATAATGTTGCTGTTTGATAATCGCGTTTATGATGTGTACTAGCTGTACGAGACCCTTTCGCGGCAGGTTACGCAGTAAAACTGCCTCAATACCATTAATACCTGGGGTATTGTTCTTCCCCAGGGACTTGATGGTTATAATCACCTCCTCAATGTCTGTGATCCACTTAAGTAGAGTCGGCTCCGGTATTATTGGAGGCGGTCTACTTCCTTACAAAGGACAATATCAGAAGTCGAAACTTGTGCGGGCTAGGGATTAACGGGGTCTTACATTTCTCGGGTTGGACTCGAACGATCTTTCCAAATAGCAGTTGATTAATTGATTGAATCATTGAATGATTAAAGTACTCGTATAAAGGACCACTCACGTTGATAACCGGCTACCGTCCGTCCTAAGAGGTGGGCGAGGAATTTGCAAATCGGTAAACACGAAAATGTCTCTGACAGTAAAAAAAATTCATATTCTTTTATAACTCATATATAGGCGTGTTTTTCATATTTCATGAATTGCATTGAACTCAAGGTTGAATAATAGATTTTGATGTTGCTGATGTAATCAAGGTTCCATTATAATCAAAATATTATATATCAATGTAAAATATATGATCTTTTATTTTTCAACTAAGGTCAGCTTTTGTTTTTCAGTCGTTTTTTATATCCAGCCATCGTTTCGATTATGGTTTCGACGGCATCTTTTCCTCTTGGGACGGGTCAATTTATAGCAGGTGATCTGAATACTCACGATCAAGTCTCGTCGCTTTTCAGCAATTTCACGTGGACTAACATTAACTTGACTGTTGTTCAAGGAGCAATTTTGGATCACTGGGTCACTGAATGGACTGGAGTGTATGTGAATTTGGCTTGTTATATAGTGTTTACGGTAAGAAAAGTCGAACTTCATATAAAATATTTCAAGTGCTTGTTAAATAAATAAAAATTGAATTGATCTCTTACACCATTCTCAATCTACTGAGGAAAAACTAACATATTCTAGAATAGATGATAGATCAATAAGTAATTGAGATTCCGGCAATGCCTACTTGAACAATTCTGTGACATACGGATATGAAAAGCAACAATGTATAAATTGAAACGGTAGATATTAGTTTTTCTTTTTCTGCTTTTCCGGCTTATTAGAGAGTTCAGTTAGAATATATATGTTCCCTTTCTCTCTTCGGAAATTCCACCTATTTTTTTTTCAGAAGGTGGAGTAGCAGAAGGCAAAAAACTCTTTTTTTCCCAAAACTAATATCTCCTGAAAAATATTTGAAGAAAATAACGTCTGCCGCCACTGGTAGCCATAAACCAATTGTGACATAGCTAAGAGCGCGCGAATGTAAAATGTTCGCTGCCACTCTAGACGCAGTGAGAATAATGCTACCGATTCCGTTGGAACTCCGGCGAAATTTTCTAGCGCATTCGATTACAATATATAAACGCTAGCCGCGAGCGTATTGACACAGTTAAGTGGAGGTTACAGTGCGGTTTGCGAAACGATCTAGTAAGGTGATAGACACTCGAATAATAGCTGAAGTTTTAGTTGAAGTGGATGTTGTGTTTGAATATGAAATAAAGTTGATTTTGATTATTCAGTTTAGTCAATTATTCGTCAACCCACGGGGAAAAACGTAACAGTAGTGACATCGTGACATGAGCAGATTTGTCTCACCGATGACATAATGTCTCAATGTTGTGCAATAAACGTGTGTGTTTTCGTCTCCAAAAGTTCAAATGATGCTAACTTTGAGAAGTACATTTTGAATGTGTTAGATTTCTATGTATGTGAAATTGTATAGCTATACTCTTCCATTTATTGCGTAATGTAGTTTTTCTGTGTATGTGTATCTGTGTATCTATTTGAATTTTACAACTAATGTTTGGAGAACAGACCAAACAGACCGAAAGAAAAAAGTGTTTTTCATGTAATTCAATGTTCATATGAAAGTACGTTTTCCTTCACGTAGTATAATAGTAGTTGTTTCGGGAGAGCTCTTCATGAATAACAATACCGCAAGTTTTGTGTGTTTATTCTTGCAAATAATCACATTATTTGAATAAATTAGGAAAAAAAATTTAAGAATTATAGGTATTATGAAATAAACATTCATTTTCACGAATTTGTTCAATAAACTTTTATGTATTCAACTTTGTATGACGTATCTATCTACCATTTTTTTAATAAATTTTCTAGTAGCAAAATTTGACGCATCCAATCAAATAAGAAATGAAGTCCGCTGTCAATTGAAGAAAACTATACCTATTCAGAAATCTATTATAAATTAGAGATTGTAATCAACAAAAAGGCTTGTTCAGTTCACATCACACGCCATTATTACGAATTATTTCGAAAGTAGCTCCTTGAGAAGCACAAAATGTCAAAAAATCGTCTGCTAAACGGCTTCTTATTTTGCTGGCTAAATAATCAGCCACTGAGAAGGCCCTTTCGGATTCTACGCTAGTTGCAACCACAGATCCCAGGCAGTCATGCGCAAACTGTAAAAGTTCGCCGTTTGACCCCCCGGGCTCCTTTGGAATCGACCAAGATGGATCTGAGTTTATGTCTGTGAAATAATCAGATTATGTTGGGAATGCATGCGCTCTAAAAGTAATTTAATTTTAGTTCAAACCACATTTTCGGAGACAATTTAAAGGTTTTGTCTTTCGCACTCTTCTTTATCTGTTCAGAATTCAGCTGGATTTTCAACATATAACAAGCGTGCTATAAAATTTTTCCGCCGCTTTCTCAAGGAGCCAGCTATTTTTGTGCCATAGGAGTTTTTAGCTCTTCGTGTTTGTGATTCAGAAACCTAAGTGGTGTTTCTACGATAGCTAAATCAGGATTTCGACGACATAAAACCAGCACAGTCAGTTTGACAGGTTGAAGTGCCTTGTCTAAGTTCACTAAAACCGCACGTTCTTCATCACTCAAAGGGTAGTTCAGATCAACTTCCAGGCCCAGGTCGATCAAAGCTTGTCTGACACATAGCTTGATTCTATCGGATGAAGAAATCAAGTCTGCTTGGCTCGACCATCGAGCCATTGGTCGGCCGAGATCTCGCGAGAATGATATTGCATGACATTGCATTCCCTAATCAGCTAAGAGAGTATTCAAGCGTTTATTTACAATTCAATTGCTCTTATATATTTCTTTGGAAGATTCCCACATTTTTTTTATGAAGGTGAAGTAGTAAAAAGCCAAAAACCTTTTTCCCCAGAAATAGAATTTACGTTTAATTGAACGCAATACAATCAATACACCTTCTTCTGTTGAACCCAAATTCAGCGAAGATGAATCACATATACTTTCATCCATTTATACCAAGGCAATGAAGGTTAATAATTTTTTTTTCGTATTCTTTCTAATGCTCCATTGGAGAATGTCGATTACTAGCCCCCGATAACTTAAATAACATAAAGGGAGGTCATTATTCGTTAATTTCGTTGCTATTTTTGTTGTTTGTTCTCAATTTTCCTCAGTATGAGGACTGAAAGCAAATACCTAATGTTGAATTGTTTCTCGATTAAAATGTTCATCATCGGATTTTTCAGTAATAAATGAACCAATTTAGGAAATAAATGAAAAGGGATAGAGAGAAAATATATTCCAATTATGTATCACATGACCTAAAAAGGCAGTAAGATCATTTCTTTAAGGGATAAATTCCAATTTATTAGTTTATAGCCAAGGGCTATTTCATATTAATATCCAGCAATTTTTATTCCTCAAACACTGCTTTTTGAAAAAGCAGCAGATACTTTGAAGAAACTGCAAAGGATATGACAGCATTTTGAAGTATACGGCACAAATATTGTTAAAAATTTTTCGAGAGAATTGTGTGCCTGGATATTTTGAACAGTTTGCTTTTAAGTTTTGATCCTCTCATATTCATTATGATGGCAGTACCACAAAGTGAACCATTTTAAACTAGACTCTATAGCCCTATTTCTTCCAGGTAATCCATTCAGTCAAATAGTTTCTATAAAGGCAATTGGCGTCAGAGAGCGACATGAGCTGTTCTGACTAAAGATAAATAACTGATAGTTTTGTTAACCATGGAATAATTTGTATATAGTAAACCAAAGTATTTACTGTATGAAAAATGTGTGTCTGTTTTACTTTTTGAAGTGATAACTTCTTATGGAAGAGTAAACTGCTTCGTTACCTAACGCGTAACGGCGCCAGTTTGTCTGACTTCCCTTCCTCTCACGCATACGTCAGCGGAATGCAGACTCCTACTCTCTCGTCGGGCAGATGCTCATTGTTTAGTGTGCGTTAGGCATATACATATGTTGACAGTATTATGAAAGTATAACCAGCAAGCACGTATGATTCTTTTTTTCACTAAAAACCTGAGAAATTGCTATTATTTACTCCATTCCCCTAATGAGAATTAATATTTGTGATCCTTGGTAAATAATGATAATAAAAAACACCTAGGTAAATAATGAGAACAATTCTATAATTTTAACTTCAGGCGGGGTACACATCATCTCTAAATCATCGACACTTGAATTTTCACCCATTTTTCAATTAATTATATCGACCTCGGCGCTATGCGCCTCAGGATATAAAAATGCTCGGTAACTAACGCCTAGGTAAATAATATACTATTACTATGTAAAAAGTGTCCTAATTTTGTGTATGTACATTATTTAATTCTACAAAAGTGACAGTTGGCTTATGGTAGCTATGATACATGTACATACACAAAATAATCAATTAAAGATTTTATTAATAAATAACCTTTCCATGCCTTATCATATTAATATAATATGTGTGATTGATGACTTATTTACTTTATGGTAATTCATGATCACTCAAATGAAATAAATGAAAAACACTTTTGTCTAAATACCACTGGTAAATTTTATTTATAGGAGGTATAAAGTTCTATACTTGATAATGGGGTCAAACCCGAAACCGGTCGTATAAATAAAATCTAACAGTGGTAGATATTTAGACAAAAGAGTTTTTTATTCATTTCATTTCACATATTAATATACATAAAGTTTATAATAACCCAAACTTTTCTCAAGTTAAACAATTTCAATATTAAATAGTTCAACTTAAATTAGTTTAAGTTATCACTTCTGAAAGGTGTTCTAAGACGCATACTTTTTTATTCACATTCATGTACTTATATTTCCAAATTAAATAAAAAAACTGTCAACGTAAGTAACGTTTTTTAAAAAGTTGTTCAGAAACATTATGTTCGATGAAGTAACTTGACTCCTTTGGCCTGCAGAAGGGAACAGAATTTATTGAATGGGTCATCATTGGCTGGCCCATTTATGAAACAATTGGTTACCGAGCACTAAGGACTTGATGCGCGACACTGAATTAAAACCTATCTATACTTATTCTACTATTTTTTAATTTGCAGTTCATCTTTTCCATTATTTGTTCAACGGTTCCAGTTCCCAGTGGTAGTTTCATACCCGTATTCAAAATTGGAGCAGCTTTCGGAAGAATAGTTGGAGAATTAATGCACTGGTGGTTTCCAAATGGTTGGTATTTCTTTTTTTTAATGTGATGATTTCTTTTTTTTCCTTTTAAGGAATGCAATATGGAGGAAAAGTAGCCACGATTGTCCCTGGAGGATATGCCACAGTTGGTGCGGCAGCTTTCAGTGGATCTGTCACCCATACCATTTCAGTATCTGTGATTGTTTTCGAAATGACAGGGCAAATCACCCACATAATTCCGATAATGATATCCGTGTTGATTTCAAACGCTATAGCTAGTCTCCTGTCGCCCAGTATCTACGATAGTATAATTCTGATAAAGAAACTGCCGTATCTTCCAGATCTACTTCCAAGTAGTAGCGGTATGGTGGCAGATAATGTAATTAACTAATGAACTACGAGTTTCTTTTCCAGGAATGTATAACGTTCATGTAGAAAACTTTATGGTTAGAGATGTGAAATATATTTTCTATACGATGTCTTATAATCAACTGAAAACTCTTCTGAAAGAAAACAGGAGATTACAAAGTTTTCCACTAGTAGATAGTCCAGAAAGCATGGTCCTACTGGGTTCCATTCAGAGGTTACAACTAATTCAACTCATCGAAAAGCACATAGGAAAAGAAAGAAGGCTACAGGTGAGTGAAGATAATATTTGTTCATCAACTGAACATTTCCCGTGAAATTACCTACAGGCGAGTAGCGCCTTTCTGCAGCCACTACTTGGGGAGAGAGAGGCATAGTTCTTAATATACAAGGTTGGACTATTGAACTGGAGAACAAAAAACCATTGGAAATAATAATTCACATGTATTTACGCATATATGTCAATAAAAAAGTAAAACCTACCTGTAATTGAGGCAAAACCAATTATAATTGAATCAAATCCTCAAAAACATATCTGATTATGATCATTACCATTTTCAATTCCAGAATTGTAAACCATTCAAAGCGGCATTACGACTATTCATGTTATTTAAACCATATCTGTGATATTTATACAAAAAAAGCAATTTCACGGCTTTAGAAAAAATTTTACAGTTGTATAGACAGCTCATACACAGCTATGGAAATCATTTACGATGAATTAAAAAGGGCAAAAAATCAGTGAAGAACACTGTCTGAAGATGAATTCGGATAAATCTGAAACAGTTTTCTTTGGTAATGAAATTAATAGAAATTTCCTGAAATATAACATAGTTATTCACATACCCCTTACAAGTAAGTCAAATTATATTTATCCTCAATAAAAGACAAGTTATAATTGTTATTATTTTTACCGTACTTAATATTATTATTATCATTATTGATATACCAACAGTTCATTAGACATTCTTCTTATAACTATGGCGCCAATGTTAAATTTATTTCTGACGGATTTAATAAAGATAGATCCAAAACGCTTGTAAAAAATTTTCACTGCTGTTTAACTGTTACATTTAAATATTCTACAATTCATTTTGTACAGCAGTATTAACATAAATTAATTAGTTAATAATAAAATTATATGTAAACAGATAGATTTCAAGAAAAGGTAATTACAATATCAATTCTAGGTAAACAGGTAAATTTTAAGTAATGAGTGGTTATTAACGAATGATTCTTAGAATTATAGTTAATAATATTGCTGACACAAAAAGCAAAAATCAAATTGAGAATATACAAATTATTTGTTCATTGTGTTAAAAATAATACAGAAAAATATGTTTTACCTGTTCAATTTATGGATGACACTCCAAATGATTCTTCACTTTATCTTTAACCCGTATCGGTGAACGAAATTATAACTGATCTCTGAACTCAAAAACCTCTTTCTCATATTACAAATAATTGTGTTTCATGTGGTAAGATTCCAAAACAGTGGAAAGGCACTAAAGACAACACTATCCCCATTTATTGTGAAGAATAATTTGATTACAGACAATTTTTTTGAAATACTGAGAAAGCTATAAATAATTCTTCAAAACAAACCGTCACGGCTTTGAAGAGTCATTCAAATGCATAGCAATTTTTCTTGACTTGTCAGAAGCATTTGATACGATTTCACATAATAAACTGCTTAGTAAGCTGGAATACTATGGGATTCCATATAAGGTGAACTCATGCGAAATTTAAATTTCAATACTACTTTTATGAGTCGAAAAATTCAAATACAATATTCACTAAAGTTGTTACCGCTGTGTACAGGTGGCCGCCATAAGACAAAGAGAGGCCGAAGAAAAGGCTATTGAGGAAGCTCTGAAAAGGGCAGAAGAGAGAACCAAAAGGAGGCCATCCAGATTTCAGGTAGTTCCAGCGCCAGACATGCTTCAAAGACAGTCATCAGAGAATAATCTTGATCAACCAACATACAATCCGGTGTTCGGTTCACAGCCCAAAAAATCGATTCTTAAGAAGACGAACTCATTTACGTTGAAGGGTTTCACGCCATTTGTGACTACGAGTCCAGGAAGTACACCTTATACCACAGTAACAGGAGCAGAAAGCAGAATAAGATCGGCATTTGAAGCTATCTTCAGGTGAGAAGGTAACGTAGTGGAGTTTTATTAAGAACTTCAATGACTACAAGTAGTGGAAAAATTAGTCTGAGTGGTCAGTGATGTAGAGAGTTGCTAAATGAAGAATATGATTTCATACTTCAATATGATTGAGATTACAGATAAGTCTACATTACGAACTTAGATTTGGGAATGTCGCATTTCATCTGAAAACTCATTATTGGTAATGACTTCTCCATGAAATAAAACGAAGGGAAACGTGTATTAGGAAATTCTGTTTTGAAAACTTTTAATTGTTCTTGAAATATAAATTCCTATGATTTACACCAATCTTCTTTTTCTTCTGTTATCTGCTATAACTAATGAATTGTAAGAAGCTGAATTGTAGAGGATTTTGTACATTCAAAGTTGGTTTAGGTTTTTCATGTCCAAATTTACGATTCAATATCGAAGTGCAATCGTCATCAAATACTCATTTTTTTCTGAGATAGAATAAGAGTAAATTCGAAATTGAATTTGTCTGAATGAAAATGAATAATCATCATTATTTCCTAGAGAAACATTTACTTTTTCTATCACTGAAACAGTTTGAAAACTATAGTCCGTTCATAATTTGTTGATAGCTCACTGCAAGTTTGACCCTCATTAGAGAACTGAAATACAGAGAGGACAGCTAATATGATATAATAACAAAAACCAAACTAAAACTGGCAGTTTAAGATGTTTTCGACTAACCCACCTTGTATCTGAAGAAATACAATACAGCTATAAAACTTTTAATCCGATTATGTAGGTATTTTGAGTGGAAATGAGTGACCAGTGTCGTAGAGTATATGATTAAAACATTAGTTACTTTAAATAAATAAA
>WOGO01000303.1:0-25729 GCA_015342085.1 Leptinotarsa defecta
GTTTTCAATGATTTTTCGCAATGAAATATAACAAACAAATAACAAATCTTTTAAAAACCCATTTCGAATAAAAACCAATAATGTTGGGTATCATTGAATATAATTAACAATGGAGAAAGGCTCAGTACTGAAAGGCAAAGAATTGATCCTTGTGGCAGACCAATGGACTCTAGACTGTTAAATACTACTATCTACACTGAAATTTTTCATGTCTCTCTAGGGGTTGATTTCTGAAAGCAAATTAATATGTTCCTTCAGATCTATGAATCCAGTTTACCCACAATGATAAATATAATTAGAATCTTCTGATTCGGAAAATTTATCATTGTCTTTCATTGCATTTTTTTTTCAAAATATGATTGACACAATTCTTAGATTTTTTTACAAAATAACCGCATCAAACTTCATGGTTATTAGCCGTGTGACATGGTATCTTACAAAGTTATTTACAATTTATATAATATCTTTATGTTGGTTAAGAATGAGATGAGCGGTTGTGTATAACAGCTATCCCTCAAGATGTCCTTGCGATTTTTGGCTGTTATGCTCCAGCCTTTCCGCATAGTACATTGGACACTCTACTAATACGTGTTTTACTGAGAGGTCTGTCTCGCAGATATCATTCTGTTTGCCAGTTATTAGATATTCATGAGCCTTTTATGTCCGAAGCAAACTCTGGTGGTAGCTATTTGATAGCTTCTGACTTTCATTAAAGTTTTGTAAGGTGTTGATACGGTCTGTTTTCTTTCAGCTAGTTTGGGAGATTCTTGGGACGATATGTATTGCCACGTATCAAACGTTTTGTTTTTGATGAACACTTTGAGGTAGCTGGGTGTTGTTCTTGTTTCTGTCATGGCATCTGCTTGTAGCGCTGCTTCTTTCGCACTTTGATCGGCTTTTTCATTTCCACTAATGCCGTTATGGGATGGAACTCATAATATAGCTACCTGCTTTTGTCTTTGTTGTACATGAAAGAGCTCACACTTGATAAGTTTAACAATAGGGTGATGGGTATATATTTTTCTTATGGACTGGATGGAGCTCGGAGAGTCAGTTATTATATCGTATTTCGGATAATCTGTCTGTCGCATATACGTGAGAACTTGAAGAATAAAATATGGTACTCTAGTAAACACGCTTCAAGTACTGGGGAGTTTATATTTCATAGGAGTAACAGGAGTGATGACTGCTGCTCCCACTTCTTCATTCATTTTCAAAGAGTTTGTATATATTTGCAAATAGTCTTAATATTTGTTCAATGATTCATTCCTGCTTTGTCCTATGTTGTAAGGTCAGTGTTTATAGAAACGGATTGGCTCATCCACCGCAGTGGAGTTATGATGTTTATGTAAGTGTAAGGCGGTAAGTGAAAAGTTCGATTTCTTGCAGATACTGTTTGGTTCCTTCTGAGAACGATAATTTGGATTTGTTGTGGTTTACACTTCGGTTGACATGAAATGTGGTTTCTTTGAGGGACGAAATATGCATAGTGTATGACAAAATCAATATCTTTCTTCTTGTTGTTGGCGAAAACTCTCCAGTTTATACGAGAAGACTGGCTATGGATTGTTATATATGCACCTGTAATTATGCGTAGAGCTGCGTTATGGATGGAGTCAAGTGACTTCAGGAGATGTGACGATGCTAAAGTGAAAACTATTGATCCTTAGACAATTTTGGATATGATTAAAGGTCTGCAGAGATGTAAGAACCCTTCTACTCCCCAATTTTTATTCGCCAATAGCCTAGGAAGATTTAGCCCCTTCATATTTTTTCTGAATTCGGGTACAAATTCGCTCATTTTCAGTTCATCTTGCACTTTTTTCTTCGAAAATAGTACATATTCAGTTTTCTAGTTGGAAAACGTGGATTCTGTCTTATTGGACCGCTTTTGAAGGTTGTTCAAAGCATTCTGAAGTAATCGTGTGAAGGTTTCCGAATTTTTTTTACAAAGAGGATTAAGTCGTAGCAAATAGTCGAACTTGTGTGGGCGTTTTAATACAGGTTACGATATCGTTGATTGCTGTGTTGAATAGTGTTGAGCTCAATACTGAGCCTACAGGAATTCAATCATTCAATTTTCTTGGATTCTGCAACTGGATAACACTCCGTTGGCTCTCACCTGGAAAAACCTGCTGGATATGAAGTTGAAAACAGACTAGAAAATATTGCATTTATATCCCAATTAATATTCTTTTTCCATTATATTATCTATATCAAAAGCCTTTTTCAAGTAGAGAAGTATTACGATACATTGTTCGTGTATAAATGACCTGTGGATTTCAGTTTAGAGATACACGATATTGTCTAGGAGATCTTTCTCCTCTAAACCCGGTTTATTCAGATATTATTTGGTTATTTTTTCGAGGCTCCATGTAAGTCTCTCAATAATTATTTTCTCTAGGAGTTTACATAAAGTACATGTTAATGAAATCAGTCTATAGGAATTTGCTTCAAGGTTTTTGTTTTGTTTTTTGATAATGATGACAATGGCTTGTTTCCAAATATTGGAGAATTCATTTTAAGTCCAGATCGAGTTGCAAATCTGGGGAAGAATAATTTTTACCACTTCTGGTAGGGGTTTCGGGAAAACAGGAGGTATGTCATCTGGCCGAGTCATTGAGTTTGCCAAAGCATTCATTTAGTCTCCTCATTGTGATTGTACCTACTGTTTATATCTATTTCATCTTTTCGACGGGCAATAGGGAGTGTTGCTTCCTCTTTTTCTTTGTAATCTAAGAAAGTTATGTTGTAGTTGTGATTACTAGAGTATTCACAGTATCTATACGCTAGATGTGATGATATTTCTGTTGTTTTTCAAGGCCTTCATTGAGTGATGCGTTTCAATTCCTGAAATGCTCCTTACTGTTTTATATACAGATGTCATTGTGATGTTACGATTCATACTTTGAACGTATCATTTTCATGATACTTTTTTGCTCAATTTCTCAATGTAGCAAGCTTAAGCTCTCGTTTTCTTGAATTCAAGTAGTGACTTTTCTGTTTTGAGCCTTTTATTGTGGTTTAGAGCTTTTTTTTTCACTTTTATGGCTTTCTTACACTCTTCATTGATATCTTCTTCAATAATGACCTCGGATATGTTGTTTTGGATGATATTCGAGAAGATTATCCAGTCTGCTGTTTTCATTTTCCATTTTGAGAAGCGTTTGGCATGATTTCACAATTTTCTGATTGAATTGATGATTATAGGAAAGTGATCGCTTCCGTAGATTTCCATTCCAGTTGGACTGTTAGGAGTGGATTGCAAAGGGAGAGGTCTATAGAGAAAAGGGTGGCATTATGGACATTGAACCATAACCTATTCCATGAAAAGAATGAGTAGATTTTTCGTAGTGAATAACGTACTGAAATTTCCCCCTCCATGTAGATTTTTCGTAGTGGATAACGTACAAAAATTTCCCCCCCAATGCCCCCTCCCGGGTTGAGTGCCCTGAGTTGAAATCTTCCCCACACGGTTACTATGTGTAGAAGTATGAGTTTTGAAAAAATCCTTTGGAAACAATAAGTCGGTTTTTTAAAATTCTTGAGAAGAATATGAAACTGCCAATTGTACAGAAGCGATAGACCTGGTTTCCAGAAATGAACTAATGTTAGATGAAGACTCAACAGACATATGAAACAATGTATCACAAAACCCTCCTGGGGGGTAAAAAAGTTGAGAGCGCCCTATCAATAACGAGTGACGAAAAGTACTAAAAATGATATCGTTCTGTGTAAACTTTGTCTGACCTTGATCTCATTTCATTCAAAATTTGAGAGGGGGGTTTGTGGATATCTGTTATGAACTGTAGCTCTTTTGGTATCAAACCATGCTTTGGTGCATCCCTCACAGTTATGTATTCTCTGTATTTTGCTCAATTCTGCTCACAGTAGATTTTGAAATGGGTTCAAGATCTAGGATAATTTCATGGAATAATCTGCAACCTCTCATAGACCCCGCATTAGATAACCAACACCAGTCATGATTGAAATTTCAATAATTTCCCTTTCAACTGAAGGCATTTTCAAAAAAAAAACAATTCAAATATGATTTCTCGTGGACATGTGGAAGCGTTAATAATTCACAATTGATTTGTCATTTTTGACGGCGGCTAACGTCAAATAGAAAACAAAGAAAGGATCCGCTGCTATAATGATGAATGTTATTTGTTTATTGTTCTGCGATAATAGGGTTTGAAGGTTATAAACGGGAATACACTCACTCAGAGATAAAAACTGATTTTTATTCGAGATAAAATACATATTTAACTAATTGAAAATTGAATAATCTGAGGTGAATCTTAAAAATTAATAACAATAACGATCAATGTCCACACTGTGCTCACAGGCAATAATGATGTCCTATTTGAGAAAAAAAATGAAGTTAAAATATTTTTAATTAACATTCGAAGCCCTACTTACGATGGCAACAATGAACTATGTAGTATAACATAGTGAAGATGGTGTAGTTTTTATTTTGACCTTCAGATGTGTCAAACAAATTTTAAGAGCCTGACACTACAACCATTTCATGAAATACGAAATGGAAGAGATGAGAGGCCATCGGATCCTTTTTGTCCAATACTCTCATCATATGCGGAAAAATGTGATGAGGAATCGGCAAGCCCATGTATATTGAACATAAAATAACTTAACTTATAATATACATTGAACAAGTCGAACATGTATCCATCCTGGGATAACCGAATGATGAATGTTTCTATTGAAAAAGTTTCGATATGTTTCGTATGATACCTGTGACGTTTAGAATGCTAGCCGTGTAGCCAAATTTGTAAACGAGAATATTAACTGCATATATCATGTGACCGAATGACGTTAGTAGCTTGAATTTTAAAATTTTTGTACATTTATCATTACTGCAGTGGACCCTCCAACTGCAGAAAATATCTTCGAAAAATAAACAATATAATCGACAAGCAAGTATTGCTTACGATAGAAGTTGAAAATATTAAGCTTTTTTTTCAGTAAAGTGCTATAATAACAATGCGTAATTATATTTCAGTTCTGTATTAATTCATTCATCATTTTATAAACAACTGCTATCATTTCTCATCCTTCACCATATGAAAGTAACTGTTGATAAATCTTTGTAATGAAGTCAGCAAGTTAACTCCGAATACTGGAAAACAAATGGTATGTTCTATGATAATGTTATTATTCGAAGGTACATTCAATTAGTATTTTTATAAAATATGAGTGAATCAAAAATCAACGATTAATATGTTTCATAATATCGTTAATTTATTGTTCATTATCAATTCAATAGAATCGTGTATTCAACAAAAATAAATTTACGCGTTACTGTATAGGTGCACGGTTTTATTCTAAAAAACCATTTAACATGTTTTCACCATATTTGCACCTTATTTTGAATTTTAACTGCGTCAACTCCAAAATATTTCTTCACTTGCAAAACCAATGATCATGGAATCATATATCATAATAGACGTCTGGAAACCCTCTAATATTTATTGGCTTCACGGTACATAATTAATGCCGTGAAACTGAACAGACTCTCATCACATTAAATCACCTCCATTAATTTAAATACAAAACCGATAATGGATAAATCATCGACAACGAGAAATGGTAATGATCCCGTCTACAAAAGCGTCTGAAACTGTATCCATATTGGGAGAGAGGAGACTACACCTGTTCGTCACTTCCTTTTAAGCCAAGATCTTAGCACCTGGCGAACTCAGGTTACCGTTTATAGATCCTATTTTTATCATCCACGTAATCTAACTAACGATTCTGCGATCACATCTTCTGATTGTTTCTTACCAGTTGACAGTTGACGTCTATCTACGGACACCCTCGGTGTTTTTGCCAAGGTTCATGGCTGCAAAGAAATAAAAACGTGCAAGATGCGTGAAGTAAATAAAAAACTATACCAGGTGCATGTGATGTTTCGATGTTTTTTTTTGTTTTTAAAGTTTACAGCTTCCACAATCTAAAGAGTGGAGTATATGTACGAGTGCGAAAAAAGACATACCGAGAAGTTCGTTCAGACTAGTTACTGTGTGAAATGAGTTTATGAAAAAATCGAATGACCCAATAGTTGTATGATCTGTTTCGTCAAGTAAAATGATTTGATGATGAAATATCAATAAATAAATGAATCATCTTGATACTTTTGTTAATCGAAAGAGAAAAACTCATGCCAATAAACGTTTGTTTGAAGATGATTGACAATGTTTCATGATGAATTTCATCAGGTCTGACTTCTATTGTCTGATATTACATAATAATGATTTGAAATCCCTGAAAGAACTAAAAAAGAAGAATTAAAAATGAATATCTGAAAAATAAGAATTATATTAAACAAAAAAAAAACCTGGAATGAAAATTAGTGAAATACAAGTAAAAATAGAACAATTGAACAAAATGTAAAAATGAAAAGTTAAGAGATTCCAAGAAAAGTTACTTCGCGACGTTTCCATTGGTCGTATCCACAATCGTATTCGGGTGATGACTGGACTAATTCCTCCGAGAGATTTATGGGGTCGTTGGAGTACTTTCACTTGTCTCCGCTTTCCTTTTTCCGCTTCACTGGTTTAGTGGGAAATGACCATTTGGCGAGAGTTGGCCATTTTTTGCCTGATGATAGGTTTCCATATCTTGCGTATCTCTACGCTAGCTTGACTGAATACGTTGTTGGACAACATATATGCGGCTTCTTTGAATTTCCTCCGAAACCAATGTTCCTCTCTGTGTTTGATCTCAGCTTGAGACAACTCGATGTTCTGTTGATGGGTCCAAACATGCTCTGCTATTCCTGATTCGCTAATTTAACCTCGCTGTGTGTTTTCGTGAGGCTGCTATGGATAGATACTAACAATCGAAACGTCGTTCAATAACTCTATTTTTACTTGTATTTCAGTTCACTATTATTTCATTAAAGGGTTTTTTTCGCTTAATATAATTGTAATTTCCAGCTATTTATTTTTAATTCTTCTTTGTTAGTTCTTTCAGGGATTTCAAATCATTTTATATAATATCAGACAATGGTAGTGCGAACAAATGAAATTCATCATGTCAATAAAGTTTTCCATCATAAATCTAATTACCAGGCTACTGTCAAAAAAGTATAGTAGGATTTTTGTAGATGTTAGTTCATCAAGACAGTTCACTATTTGGGTTGTGGCTCATTCCGTTTTGTGTTATAGGCTGCGAGCTGACAGTTTGGAGAAGACATTGAAACAATGAAAGAAGCATGAAAATCTATACCAAATCATTCGAAAATGGCAAAAGACTAGCCGGTCAAATGTAGCTGCTGCCCTTGATGAAAAAAGGTTTCATATATTAATAATGATAATTTGCCCTGAGCGCGTGCTCAGGGCACACTCTTCTTGGACTCAATGATCACTCACCCTACGGGGTGGGGAGTAGTGGTTGGTTGATGATTCTGGCGCGCCTGACCAGCTCAAACTCAGGTTGAAAAAGCAATAATAGGCGAGGCGCCTGAGAGTCTATTGCACTTACTGTCACACTATTGCCGAAACTTCCTTACAAGGATTATGTTTTGAGGGAAAAATGAAGAAAACTTTATTATATTCAGTCAGTCTTTATTTTTAATCTTTAAATTACAACGTTATGCATTCTTCGACATATTTACTCATTTATAATCAACAAAACAAACCCTTATTTAAGAAAAAATATTCATTGCATCTTGAAAATACTTGAAATAGGTGAGGTGTTTATTTGAGTAGGTATAGATCCTTCTTTTGAATATTATTGCTGGTTTGTCAAAAATATTAAACACAAAATTATTCATTTAAGTTGTTACCTACTATCACAATAGGTACTAGGTAATAAGTAATAAACAAAGTAAATCACAAAAGTCTTGAGTTACATTATTAGGCACGTAGACGCGGCAAAATGTCTTCGTCGTTTGTATGAAATTCAACGCGCCGAACATGACCGATCACAGCGCGGGAACTCCCGAATGAAGTTTTGGTTTCGGTCGTAGTTTCGGCAGGTTTGCTGCCGAAACCGAAACTAAACCGAAACCGGTTTTTTTGCCGAAACTCGACTGAAACATAAAACCGAACTTTTGGTCGGACACTAAACTGTGGTAACCCCAGAAACCAGGGGCACAAGGTCACCCTTTTGTTTTATATGGATGATCTTGAACTTCATGTATCTGGAGAAAAAGATATCCATCAGTCCTTGAGGGAATGTTATCGGTTTGAAATTCGGGATACACAAATTTGCAACGATCCACCCTCGAAAAAAAGAGCAATGCGGTGGCTACGGAGGGGATGTGCAGTTTGTATATTCTGCATCATCTGGATGCTGAAGAGACGTATACTTACCTGTTACCACTCACAAGAGGTAACATCAGTAACATCTCCGCGGCAATTATCAGCACACACTCTGACAGATTGGATCATCGGAACTATCGGGGTAAAACAAAGTTGCTCTGACAAAAATGCTTGCGGTTCAAGTCTTATTCTACTCGTTTGGACTAATGAAGTGGACTCGGAAGGAGGTGTATTAACTCGTCAATACCTTTGTCTATTGTAGTCAGGTCATGAGTATAGAGGTTCCTAACACAAAGTGCAGGACCTGCCGCGAGTTGTCTGAGACCCTCATGCACTTGCTAACATATGCCAGCATATGCGGTATCACCCTTTTCCATCAACATAACGCGACCCTAAGAGTGTTGTTTTACCTCCTATGGTACTTCAACGGTATTGAGGAAACACTGGTGTTGCACTACGCTCCGTGGGATATTGGATCCGTTGTGAGGAATGCGAAGTGCTCCCGGGTCATAGAAGCCTGATGTAGTCCTTCTCGACCAACATAGAGACGATATTTGTCGTGGAGTTTCCATCTCCTGGCGAGACCAATACCATATAAAAAGTCGAGACTTTCTCGATTCTCCTCAGATTCTGCCCAGATTATTGGAGTCATTGGTGGAATGATGCCCTCTCTAGTCTGTCAAAATCATGCGGGCTTGCCGCACTAAAGCAGAAATTTTAGCCAGACAAATGCAGATGAATTCATTTTCGGCTGGAACCCAATAATCACTTATCCCACTGTGTGGGGGGGTGGTCGTTGTTTGACAATACTGGCGAGCCCTCCTGAATATATAGGTATTTCGGAGATAGGGTCTGACCAGCTCAAAGTTAGGTTTTAAAAAAACAGTAGTAGGCGAGGCGCTTGAGACTCTAATACACTTACTGTCAGCATGTCCAGCATATGCGGAGATGTTAACAGCACTTCCGCATATTCCTATATGCTCTCAGGCTTATAGAAGCTAATAAGCCTTATGTAGTTTTTCTTGACCATCAGAACAAGAAGATATTCGTCGTGGAATTTTCTGCTCCTGACGATAAAAATATCGACAGACAAAAATAAAAACATGTGAAATATCGAGATTTTCTCTTCGACTATTTCTAGACCACTCGCTCAATGTGTCTGCTTAGGGTACTTACACCATGGTGTGGGGAGTGGTCACCGGTTGGTAATTAATACACGCTCTTCCAAATGTTTCGGAGCTCCGAAAATAATAATAATTTTCAAAAACTGGAAAGTAATCGAGGAAGTGAATAGAACACCCTACTGAATTTGTGCGTGGAAATGATTATTAATGTTATTCACTACGAAAAAGCTGCTGTGATAGGGAAACATGTCGTCATATTTATGATAATGAAGTTTGTGAAGATCAAATCGTTAGGTGTAGTTTATGAAATAACTATGGATCTTCATCAAAAATTCCATCCATATTAGATTTTCATTACATTGCGTGGTACCCACTGACAGTTGGACAGAAAAACACGTACTCATATATTCATAAATTGTTTTCCATGTTTCGGTGATGTTTGTTACCATCTCTACGCGTCCAATAAAAATAGATAATTATTTTCATTGTGCAACTATTTCCTCATTGGACCAGATATGCCTGCTTCACGCATAGGATTTTGCTGAAATTCAGAACTCGTGGAATCACATTCGCTGTATGATATAAGAGAAATGTTCAATAGGGTGAAAATCGCTGAAAGACATACTTTTTCCCAATATTTCCTTTAGTGACTTAAGGAATATGGCAAATCACCGAGAACTTTTAAAATGACATCCATGGCATTTGGTTCAACATCATGACCTTCCATTGCGCAATATGTCAAAAGGAACAACACTGAACGATACAAAGTTATTAGCAAACGGAGGGAGATGCAGTTATTCATCGACACTATGTGGATAATTATCTCGATTCAGTCGATGAAGAAAAGGATCAACCAAGTGATCAATATTAATCGTGAAGATGGATTCAAAATCAGAAATTTTACCTTCAATGCACTGAAAATTTTTGACATCATACCACGATCTCTCGTTTCTATCAGTGGAGTCAATATTAAATCAACAAATCAAACCAAGTTCGAATTGAATAAACTAAATTACCTCCGAAACGCCGAATCCTCAAAATGGTCATGTCTGTTTATGAACCTTCGGAATTTTCATCTTCAGTAACAATCGAAGCGAAAATTTGCTGCAAACAATGAAGGAAACAGGTTCCGGAAGATATGAAGAAATCACCAATATCGTGTACGAAAAATGATATTTTGGTGCTATTCTGAACAATTCAGTGAAACCAAAACAATTGAAATGCACATCCTATTTGCCGATGCTAGGGAAGACGTTCATGCTTGTGCAATTCACGTTCGTCTACAAAGAAGAAACCTAAGTGAAACTCGTTGTTTCGAAAGTCCTAGTTGCACCACTCGGATCTGACTATTCCAAAACTCGAACTTTCTACAGCCTGATTGGGCATGAGGCTATCTTAAGAAGTTATTGATTCTTACTTGATCTCTTGATGAAAATTAATAACACTATAGACGCGTTTCGCTAACACAGAAGCTTCCTTCGTTGTTCATTGGCTTAGAAATTGAAAGAATCTCCAGATTCACATGGCCATTAGAGATGGAGATGGATACCTAGTTCAAACGAAGTTGCTGTTGACTTTACCAACGAAATGGAGATTTCAACATCAGAAACACGTGGTTGTAGGGTCCGCAATTTATTTACAATAGTGAATGCCAAAGGGTTAAAACACCAGATTCAGAAATAATCAATAGTTATGATGAGGAGTCGGTATATACGTCCTACGTCATGAATAAGGTACCATTTATGGAAAATTATGTTTTGTTTGAAGCTGATCCAGAAATTCGGAACAATTCCAGTTGGATGAAAGCTTTTAGAATCACAATGACGTGTATTTCATTTCAATCCTGGAAAAAGAATAAATCATTTCACTTGGCTCTCATACAAAAAATATCACTCATAATCATAAATTGGGAAATCATCAGGGCGAGAATATTGAACACCTCGTATTAATTCAATGGTAAAAAAGACTATATGGGACCGTACTGCAGAAGAAAAAATTTAAACATGATCAAACTAGAATGGGTTTGTAACCGGAAAAAAGGCTCTTCAAAAAACCATTTTGTACTACGGGTTTGGATTATTTTGACCCATTTACAATCAAGATGGGTAGGTGAAATAAGAAGAAGTTCGGCGTATTGTTCATGTATGCTCTGACAGCTGATTCGTGTATTATGGCTTTGCGTAACACCACAAGAGGTGCCGTTGAAATAATAAGGCAGATAGAGGAACGAATCTTAGAGGAGCTAGATAAGTTTCAACTAGAGCTCTTTCATTTTATTTCAGTATTGATCAACCATGATATGATCTGGAAATTCAGTTTATATAACCCCAAATCAAAAAATCAAGAGGGATCAAATCCGGCGGAGAACCAGGCCATTTCAACGGATCGCCTCCATCAAACCACATGCCTGGCCATGTCTGATACTAACTAATTTCTGAAGAAATGTAGGGGCGTATCATTTTCTTGAAAAACAATTGGATTTTCATATTCACTTTCGTTGTTGGCAACAATTTATGGAATCGGTGGGTAAATGAGGTTATGAAACCTCTGTTAGTTGATAAATAATGCCACATTTGTAAGAAGGAATACATTTATGTTTTTCAAGATATTCTTTGAATGTTACTGGAAGACACCGAATAATTCGCAGCCATCTTTTTTCATGTATATTGGAAAGTAACCACAATGGATTTTGAGATATCGACAAAAAGCAAAAATCCTCCTTTTCCATCCTGTACCTCTAGTTCGTGTTCAATTCTTTTGAGCACTTTCGAAGTTTATCAGGAAACATCTGATCAATTATTCTTTTTCACAATCACGCGCTAGGAATCCCACGTTGAACGATAAGACCTCACTGATACTTAGCTCGCACAAGTTTCCATTTCTGAGAATCACTTTCGTAGGGGGCGACAGCTGATTAACGGATGAGAGATTTGAACAGATTTTGAAACTACTTAATTTCTTTCATTCGAAACGTGGGAGTAAATTATTGTTGACTTTGACAACAAATTGTAGGTGGAACACTGGGATATTTAATAAATAAATCAGCATTCTCGAGTTGTACCTACTGTTGAATCTTATCCAATAAAATTTTTAGAATGAACGTTCCGGCAGTATTTTAAATTATTCTCAGACAATAACAACCCTATTTATTTCATGCATAAAGTATCCAACAGTGTGATGAATTGTGACATTTATCATTTGTTTGTACATTCATAAAAAAACATTCGGTATGAAATATCCATCGAAGGTTTTATCACCAGTCCCCTCTTTCAGTCTGCAAAGAAAAGTTGGTGCGCCCTCTAGGCAGCAAGGGACGCTACACCGTAGTTTTTTCCAAAAGAAATACTGAAAATGATTCTTTTTCATGTAAATTCTTTCCGACCTTGATATCTAGTACCATTCAATATTTGTATGCATGGATGCCGGTGAGTAATTCTAGTATATCTCTGTTTCACGTAGTGAAAAGATTTTGGACTGCGTAATTTTCTGAAAACCAGTTGTTGCATTCATCACATTAATTGCAATTACGTGTGGTAAGTGAAGTGCAATTAAGGAAGATGGTTTTCCGTTGTTCCCCTTGGCCCGCCCGCCTTCGAACGCCCATGACCGCGAGGATGAGCAAACAGCGCGTGTTTTGTCCGGAATGCGAAGCCCCAGGCTCTGCACCTGGCTGCCGGAGGCCCCCCCTTCCCCACTTATGCGATACTCCACCTTCAACTCACATCTCGCAATCATCTCTTTGCTCACCTATATCGGATCTTTTTGAAATTTATTTATTTCCACTGAAGGTGGACATTTCTTCATTTGTCTTGTTTGTTGAAACTCAACTCTATTTCTGGAAAATTTCACCAATAAATCAGCCACCAACTTGTATAAGTGCCAAAAAAGAAATAAGTTACATAAATGCCTTATTATAGTGGTAAAATTATATCGTTAAAATAATCAGTGAATAAAATTATGTGTACCATTAGATACATGATGAACTATGAAATAAAATTCTCTATAAACTTGTTTCTAACGGAAATATGATCTTGTGACATTTCAATTTCAAAGATTAATGATCGCAAAAAACACATACTGATGTAAAATGTCATTCTTCAATTCTCTTCATTATAAGTTTTCCTTTTTATCCTGATTTAATTACCTTAACGAATGTTTAGTGTAGGTAGCTACAAGAAAAGAAGAAGTAAATTGTGAGCATTCTTGAGGAATAATTGTCGTTCTCTTAAATAGTTTTCATAGTTTTTTCACTTTTGATTTTGGAACCTCTGGCGTGAAATAATAATCATTGTCATGGATACTGTAATTAATTTTCATCAAGTAACGGATGATTGTATTATTAATGTGATACTGCACTGACACTTGTCGGATATAATCCAACGCCGTTCGTGGTATTAGCCAGGGGAGTAGTTGTTTTCTGATAGGTGTCAGTCCATTAACCTGCAGTGTAGGGAGTTGAGACTGGCTTGAATGACTTGTTCTTTTAGATGATTTGATTTATAGCCAGTCTTTAAGTAGGCCCACTGACTATATGTGGGAAGTTTTCTTTCCTCATACGAGGAATTGGGCAAATTTCGAATATGCAGTTGGTTACTTCGTTCACAAGCAGATGGGGCGATGACAAACCTGTTGTTTGTTGTTTACTTCACCCTAGTTCGAGGAATGAACCTCTGAAGGAACTCGATTTTCAATTATTGGAAAATATCGACTTTATGTTGATGATATACACTACCTTGCACTGACGAGTGGCAAAACAGCCCGAAACCGGTCTGCAAGTGAAAAACACTGACCGTCAGAAGCAGTACAGCTCTATCAATTTCGTTTTAAGGTACCCTTCAACTTTCAAATATGGTTTTAGCGTTATCGACTGTAAATGAAGAACTGATTTGATTCAACAGACAGGAAGTTGGCATTGGACGAATCAGATTACTACGATAGGTTTCAAATGAAGGGAGAAGGCAAATTCTTTCTATTTTCGGTATAGCATCACCGACAAAAATGAAGGGTTGATAGAAATTTATTTATGGAAATGAAATGAAATAGAAATGAAATTAAAATAATCGGTCATTGGAGGCAATAAAGATCTAGTTTTTTTTTAAGGTACCCTGCTATTTTTATATGTTGTATGTGTTATGTGAATGAAGAAAAACTTGCAGAAATGTAATCAAAAACTGATCTTCGGGATTTGTTGATCTCATTCATGTTTTCCCCGATTCTCGCATTTTTTATGTAACCTCGCTTACTGGAAATGACCAATGGTATAGACAAATATCAAAAAACTAACATTGATGATGGTACAATTGCATTGTATTTTATATGAGGGTCTTGTCTCTTTTATGGAATGGATGAAAAAGCAACTTCTGATTGAGCCATTCGTGACAATATCAGAAATTGAGTTCTGCCTTTTGATTTTATTATTTTTTAATCTGATCAATAACTGCTGAGGAGAGTGATGTGATAACTGCTACCTAGGACCTTCCGAATTATTTTTTAGTTTTCCGTACATTATCTACATCATTGTTATTTTTTTCTTCAATGAAACCGTTAAACATGAACAATTTTTTTACTTGTTTTATTTTCGAATTAAAAAGGTTTATTTTTACGAGAAATTCATTTTTTTGGAAAGAAAGTTTTTGGCCTTCTACTTCTCCATCTTGATATAAAAAAGATGGGAATCTTCCATAAAAAGGAAGGAAGAAATCAATTTTAAAAATGGGTTCCATACAAAGATGTGTAGACCATGCAAAAAAGTTACTTTCAGACTCAAATTAAAAAAAAAGGTTTCCCAAAACAGCTATTTTAACATTGAATTACACGAAAGAAAAATACTTTGGAAACAAACTTTTATATGAACGCTGAATTATACGAAAAACACTTTTTTCTATTCCGTTTGTATTCTAAACATTCGTATTTTAAGTTTTCAGTTTCTATTTTTTATTCACGCTAATGCCACATACTTCTCGTCACGTTTTAACTTTTACCTTTTGGGTAGCGCATCGCTAACAACGTATCATTTTTAGCCACTCTAACGCCACTGAGTCCTCGCTACAAAGCAAATTCTTGACTTGGGTGGGATGCTTCTGAGTTGACTTCTCTGTATAGATCATATTGGATTTGCATCTTTTTCATCGGCTGAGCCGTACTCTAACCATCTGACCTGAAAGACCACTCACCATATCCACCATTTTATAGCTGCAGCTATCTTGAATTTGCATCGTCGTCAAAGTGTACTACTACTCTACTTGTTAAGCCTTATCATTTCATACCCATACTGTGGTAGTTGTGAAAACATATGTAATCCGCCATTTTGTAACTTCGACCATCTTGGATTTACAATGACATAGAATTTATTAAATTGTATTGTTATCAAAAGTATATGTTTGTGTACCAAATATTACATTAATCTGTCAACAGGAGGGGGGTCAAATTTCAGTTACTTAATTTGAGCCAAACAAACAAACAAGGAAAGCTAAATAAAACCGTTTAAAAAAACCAGCCTTTAGAGGCTTTCCAAGCCTGCCAACTTTATTTTCTGTTATAGGTAGGTATTGAACGGACTTCTTTTATTTAACACCCTGCCACCCTTATATTTCATTATATCATTGCTGATATAAATGGATAGAAATGACAGACGAAATTCAAAAAATCAGTAGGTATTTGGAGTGGTGCAGCAGCACCAGTTTTCTTCTTAGAAACCTCGTCAACTCAATATTTTGTTTTATTAGTTTTATTGGCTGTAAATAAAAAAGAGAAATGGCAGAGACATTTCCGATATTTTTTCATTGGTACAATGCCACCTTCAAATTCCATTATATTTCATATTTCTTATAATTATATACGAAGAGAAAAGACACAGAAGAAATTATAAAACATCAACAATTAGTCATGTTTATTTATTTTTTCAATTAGGGGACCCTGTTAACTTTACATTTTGATATAATAATGTTGATAACTGTAGAAAGGAACTCAAAAAACTGGACGTCGGGTGAGGTACAGTTCCATCAAATTGTTATTAGGTTTTCTGCAACATGCATGTATTGTTATAGCGTTACTGACTGTAAATGAAGAGTAGAATTGAATTGAGAAAGAGGAAGTTGCCATTGAATGTATCCGTTAGTCAAAAAAGATTCTAATTGCAGACACAAAATAAAAAATGGTCTCCAGAGGCGGAACACCCAAAATAAAAAACTAGTCTTCAGAGGCGGAACAGTTCATCAAATTCCATTATTCATTTTTCTATAAGAAGCTATTAACTTGAAATGAAAAGAAATGGCATAGTTGAAATAAAAAAACTGCCGTTGGGAATGGTACAATAGCATCAATTTTTTCATCGGGAATCTTGTCATTTTCATATTATGATATATCTTTGGTGACTATAAATGAAGAGAAATGGTACAGACGAAATAAAGAACCAGTCGTTGAGGGCGGTGCAGCACCATTGAGTTTTTCATTAGGGACCCTGTCAACATCTTATTCTGTTATAGTGTTAATAACTGTGAATGAATAGAAATAGCACAAACGAAATAGAGAAACCTGCAGTCGAGTGCAATACAACTGTGGAAATTTTCAGGAACCCTGCTACTCTCATATTTTGTTTTGCTAATAATGTCTGTAACTCAATAAATATGGCAGAGATGAAACGGAAAACCTGCTATCGAGGACAATGGAGCTCCATCTAATTTGTATCAAATGCCAACTTCACCTTCAATGTAAAGTTGATGTTGAAAATAAAAAAGTAGTTTTTTACCGTATCTATTTGCCTCAGAAGATTTGAAATGGCACAGACGAAATAAAGAACGATATGCAATTCCATAAAATTTTTGCAAGAAGGATGTTGCCTTCTTCATTTTTCGGAGTAGCGTTACCGACTGGAAGTTAAGAAAAATAGCATAGAAAAAATAAAGTACCGGCCGTCGGATATAGTATAACTGCATCAAATATTCTATTAGCAGACGTGATACTTTCAATTTGTGACATACGAGGTCTGTTAAAAAAAATAAGGTGAATATTCAAATTTCGCGGTCTACGTACATTCGATCAGCAATTTTTTAATTTTTGTAGATTGGTGCAATCTTCTCAAACATATGTTGGCATGTATGATTTGTTGGTGGGAGACATAAAAGAAAGAACTGTTTACGTGTTCGGCAATCAATAAGAAGAAAACATCCTGTCATGTGGAAAACCAATTCATGGCTTTTGCATCTGTTCACTGTCATTGCTTGTTCGTAATTTTTCGGTCAAGAACAACACCGTATCGGTGCCTCAGCCACCGTATTAACCATATATAGTCCCCTGTTCCCAAAATTGAACGAAAACCATGAAGAGCAGAGTTTTGCGATGCTCGAGGAGATAAAAATCGAAAAACTGAGAGTGCTCAGGAGACATACCAAAAAGTGCATATCCGAACAGTTTCGAGGATTGGTAAAATCGCTGGTTACCTTAAAATTATGTTGATGACAAGATAAGTTAATTTGAAAAAAAGGAAGTTGGCACTAGACTCCATCAAATTTTTCATTGGACATACTGGCCTGGGTCAAATAAAAAACCGGGTATAGTAAGTACATTTGCAACCGTTTGTTTTTAGGGATCCGGTGACTATAAATGAAAAAAAAAATTTAAAAAAACACTTTCAAATTTTTTTCATTAGGGACATTGTTACCCACATCCTGGCAATGTTTTGCAGCTCCATCAGCTTTTTATTAGGATCCCTGACTCTTTCTTTTTTTTCGCTAAATTGCCGAAGCGGTATTTTTTCAACGGCTGGTATTTTCATTTCGTTTCCGCCATTTTTTTTTCATTTCCAATCATTTGGTCAATATTGATAAATAATACAAAAATTGATGTTCTCTATTGTTTACAACAGACAGTTTCTTCATTTTATTCGCGACATTTGTCCATTTCCAATTATTAACAATATACCAAAAAATTAAGAAGGCAAGTTCACTAATGAAAATAAATCTAGAGCTGTATAGCCCCCAATAGTTGTGTTTTCTATTTTGTCTCTGGCCTATCTCTTCATATTCAGTGATTAGCACGATAACAATATATAACGGTGTCATTATCCCGAACAGAATTTTTTTTGTAACCGTACTGCCACCGATTCTCGGATATTGTATTCAGCTTTCGTCAATTTCCACCATTTTGAACTGTCAAACTGCTTACAAACCATTTTCTACTGTTTTTGGCAGGCGGTAAGAAATAATGCATTGCTGTTTTTTATTGATAAAGTAACCAAAATTATCTTCGGCACAGAATCAAATTAGAAAGTGTGTATATAAGTAACAATATAGCAGGGAACAAACACGGGAAAACTTTTATGAAAGAACCTTCCGAGAAGAGCTGCTCCAACAAAGTAGTGGTCGGTAATAATAATCATAATGATAGTCGGCTTGCTGCGCTTAGGCAAAAATCTTGGCTGGAGGAATGCATTAAGCGACCTACACACATGGGAACCTGGTTCGCCGAACTTGGTTCGCATAATCCATGTTCGTCATTTGTTTCCGTGAGTGTGGTGTTTAATGAACCAAGATCGCCACAATTCCTCACGAACTTCCATCGAGTTGGAAAACATTTGTTCGGTTCGCTGGCAGGAAGGGGAACCGATGGTTACCATTTTGATTTTTGTCAGTAGTCAGTACTTAGTGCAGATGCTTGAGCGCTTGCACTAGGAGAGCCTCATTGTTGTTTCCGTTACTACACAATGGCGGATTGTGGTGATAGTGCACAATTTGTGCACAGACGAAGCGTTGAACAATCTCTTACTGTTGACTCGCGACACGATTCCCACTGCAGACCTAAGTCTGCTGACGTAAGCCTACAGTAGAAATCAAGTCAGGAAAGCAGAGTTTCTGTAGGGAATTTAGAAAAGTGAAGTTGTCAATGAAATTCAGCGCGGCAAATAATTAAATTCTCTTTCTTACATTCTTGAATAATTGGTGTAATCTTCTGCATTGTTCTCCCTGAGGTGATAAAAGAGATTGAGGTGGGACCACTTCTCTCTCTCACGAAGCCACTGCTTGGTCCATTACTATATTTTATTTTTCTTCCTTGCAAACCCCAAACTGATCTGCAGCAGCTGCAGCAGCTGCAACCTTCGAAGAACTCATCCCAACTGCTGGAATGAAACTGGTGAAACGACGCACCGTTGTTCACATGCCCCTCCACTGTTTTTAGGGAGTGACGAATCAGTAACTTGGTTCTGCATCTGCTTATGATACATGATACTCGGACCCAATGATCACTTACCCCACAGTATGAGAAGTAGTAATTGGTTGACAATGCTGGAAACCCCTTTTTAATATATCGGGGACAGGGCCCGACCAGCCCAATCTTAGGAAAAAGTAATAATGGGTAGTAAATAGGTTAGAAGGAGCTCCATCAGTACAAACGTGACTTCCCCGTAAAACTAACAGCATCAAGAAAGTAGAAGATTTCTATAAGCTGGATGGGAAGGTGAAAAAAATTACCTTCTCATCCAGGTAACCTACAAACTTCCTATATATCCACGTTTTTAGATTTCAAATGTATTAGTTAGTTTCTATACTTGATAATGGGATAAAACTTGAAACCGGTCGTGAAAATAAAATAACTAGTGGAAATTAGACAAAAGTGTTTTCATTCATTCCACTGAAGTGATCATTTTATTCATCGAGCCAAACAAGATCATGTTTTTTGATATGTGCTTATTGAAATATTCATTAATTTTTTGTTGAAATTTCAATATTATTTCAAGACTGAAAAAATGGTTGAGTTGAGTATCATCTGCATACATAAGAATGCGCGAATGATTTGAAATATATTTTGAAGAAATGTAGAAATAGGGTGAATTATAGGGCCTGGTAGTATTAAACCTTGTGCAACTGCACCTGCTATTCTTCCGCAAGAAAATAGAATCCAGTACCACTTTCTGAGTCCAACCACTCAGATAGTTTTAGAGGAAAACTATTGTGCGCTTATCGAGTACTATGAAGTCGATTTTTTCCCATTTTTTGCAAAAACATATTTCCCGTGAAAAATTTTGTTGGCAAACCTCGGATTCGTGTTCAGCAGCCCAAAAACTGTTAGACAGAAATAGTTCAACTCTGTACTAGGTGCTAGATAGAAGCTGATAAGTCTGCTAGACACGAATCATCAAGTTCAAACATAATTAGTGCGAAGGAAAAGGTACAGAGGAAATGGATATTGAAGATTTGCTTCAAAAGAGCAGGGCTAGATTTGGAATAATCACAGAGTGATTCATAGCACACCTAAACAAAACAGAGCTATATAACAAAGAGCAGAATCAACTTGTCACGATCAAACTTTTAGTTACAGTTAATTACAGGAAATTTGGGAAAAAACAAAAGAAGGGATCCTGAGTACTCTGGGATAGATGGAAAATTAAGCATCATCACTGCAAAAATTACTGAATCGTAGTGGGAATGTGAAATAGATGATGCTGAAGATACAAAACTCAATTTTTCATTTTCAATTATTCAAATCATTTGAACAAGCTAAATATATGTAATGAAATGTGAATAAGGGTAATTTCCACAAACAAGATGAATATCTGTTTATCGAATACAATAATCAAAGTTGAATAGTACTTTGTTTTCGAATTGACCCCAAAATTAATTTAAATAATGGTTAGCCTGTAAATATATGAACTGTTATATGTGAGAAACTCAACTAAAATTTATTTATGTATCATTCACTAAAACACAGAATTACAATTCCACAACAAGCGAATTGGATTAACTGGTTTTGCTCGAAATAAACTAAACTAGTAATAATGCAAAAACTTTTCAATGAATTAATTCTTTGAATCCAGTAGAGGAAGATATTCAGATACAACGCTAACAAGCTATATTGAATTTGGGATACCTGTTTGGCTTCTTCAGTTCTACTCAAATATTTCATTACGTTCACAAACATTTCCAGTTTTCCCAGGAAACGGTGGATCACCCTCGTCAATGAACAGTTATTAGTTACTAGTAACTACTCGGTGCGCACTATGTCGGCAGAAAGTGATATACGCAGCCAAAAAAGTGTTGAATACGTTCCTGAATCGAATAGAAGCAGCAGCACCGGGGATCGGGGTAAAATCGCGTTGAAGAATCGGTGGGAACAGATGAATGCCAACGAAGACACAATATCCACAGATATCTTTGTTCTAAGACAACGCCGTTGATGGCAACTCTCGAGGAATGTTAATTGCAACCCAGTCAGTCTGGCAGGGCATGGTATCGGGCTTTCTGCTGCTGAATAAATATTAAACTGCTCGTCACTTGGAATGTATTCATGAATGGGCTACCGGGCAATATTATTAAAGTGGAACGAAATGAAGTGTTTCGTGCTATTACTCACGGTGCTCAAGTTGCATATTAGTGGTGTTAACGAAGGTGAGAAAATATGGTCATTTCAGAATTGTTTCAAAATTTCTTCAGTTTTCACTAAAAACTTTGTAATGAAATTTTGAAAGAATACTAACATTAGCCCACCTACATATACTATAAAGCCAATGTTTTTCTCAAACAATGCTAAAGTTTTTCGGTTTTAGATTGGTCCAGTTAGATCTTATTATATCAAGATGAATATATACCTGGCTACTATTTCTGTTAGCGGTATCATCTTAATAATTTTCTCTTTATTATTGCAACGAAAAATGGTTGACATTTTGGTATATCAGAATCTGAATTAAAAATATTTTGTTATATAATGTACTCTCTTGAAAATTGAGATGTAAAACTTCTTATGATTTCATACCACTTGTATTTGTAACTAACGTTACTGCGGTTCCGTCCTATACAGACATTTTCAAATGAATACAATATTCGTATTCATGCTCAGAAAAATGTTCACAAAAGGTACAAGTTTTTCACAGGAAGTCGAGAAGATGTAAATGACAATGCTCGCCCTGGATGCCCCAACACATCAACAACCGATGAAAATGTTGAGAAAGTGAAGGAAATTGTTATGGAGAATCGTCGAATCACTATTAGAGAAATTGCTGAGGATGTCGGCATATCAATTGGCTCATGCCATATAATTTTCTCGGAAATTTTAGACATAAAGCGTATGAAAGCGACCAAAAAAACCGTCGCATGAGCATCGCTTAGGAATTGTTGAATGACGTCAACAGCGATGCAGATTTGCTTGATAGAAACATAACTGGTGATGCACTATGGGTATTTGGTTTTTCCATAGGTTCAGGTTGTTAGTTGTGGGTGGATGTTGTAAGATTTCAGTCCTTTCCAGGATGTAGCTGTCCGTTATCTGATTGCCAGTGGGTACTCCTCCAGGGTATCTTGGATCTGTTCCGACAGTTCTTTCATTGCTCCCCGGAGTCTGCCTGGAGGAAATGGGGGCTTCTTCCTAGGTATCCTTCTGGGACCTCCACGGGGAGTCCATGGTGTGGTCAGCGTGTTGATGGCTCTGGCCATGGTTTGGGAGATAACAGCCATCTTGATTTCGTACAGGTTGCGGGTTTACCTCTACCTGGCTGGGGCGAGATGGATGGACATAGGGGCCTCATTCGACAGAGTGTCGAGGTCTTCTATATAGGGAGGGGTCGTCTACATTATAATCCATAGCTTCTCTAACTAATGGGTTTTCATGAGTTTCTGCGCGATCAAAAACTCGCTGATACCTCGACTGAAGGGACTGCCGAATGGAAGGTAGCTGCAAATCTCTGTGGATGACTTTATTCTGCACGAACCAAGGAGCATTCACAATCATCCTCATTAACTTGTTTTGCAATCTCTCCAGAGTGGAGATATTATACGTAGCCGCTTGTCCCCAGACGCCTGAAGCATACATGATGACAGGTTTGAACATCACATTGTAGACAGTAATTTTTGTTTTGAGGATCATTTTGGATTTCCTGTTGACCAGAGGGTACATACTAGCTATCCGACCCTCGATCTTTGTTTTAATGCACATGATGTGCAGGCTCCAAGTGAGCCCACGGTCTATTAGAAGATCGAGGTACTTTACTCGCGCTTGCCAGTCAATCTCCCCTACAGAGATTCTCACTTTTCTGGCCGGAGAAGATTTTAATCTTCACATGGTTATCGCCTGAGTCTTGTCCGGGTTCACTCGGATCTTCCAATACAGGTACCAGCGCTCGAGGTCGTCCAATGCACGTTGCATATAGACGACACCGAGCTCCCGACCCATGGAAGATGAGAGTAGAGCCGTGTCATCGGCGTATAGGGATACCTTCACACGCTCAGTCCTCGGAAGGTCACTGGTGTAAAGTGAATACAGCGTCGGGGAGAGCTAGGCCCTCTATGGCACTCCAGCGAGGATCTCTCTGTTGTCAGACAGAATGCTCTCTACTCTAACCTGAAATGTTCTGTCTTTCAGGAAAGACCCAATCCACCGGATTACGTCCCGAGGCAGGTCGATCGCGATTAACTTGTGCAGAAGGTCTACGTGCCAAACACGGTCGAAGGCCTTCGAGATGTCCAATGAGACGACATGAACTTTTCTGTTGCCATTCAGCTCCGCGGTGGTATTTTCGACTAGTCTCAGAACCTGTAATTCAGTGGGGTTTGGGAGGTTGTGAATGATACATAGGATCCTTCTCTCGGTTGTTAGAATGCGGTGGGATTGTCTCGAGGGGAGCGTACAGTAGATCCTGCCCTTCAACAACCTGCAGAATACAGAGATCTTAGGGGGATAATCTAGATTTGGTCTGATAAACATTTTATAAGGGTGTAGAAGGGTTTTACTGTCGCATCTCCCAGCTTGCCTTTCAGTTCTTTTGGTATATTTGCTCTTTTCCGGACTCTGTCCAGAGTTTCCCTCAGGTCGGCTTTCCAGTTGAGGGTCCTCGTGAAGGTGACCCCCCAAGTAGGTTACTGAGTCTTGTTGTATGAGATTTTCTCCTAAAAGTCTGAGGTTCAAGTTATCAGAATTTAGTTTAGGGCAAGTGGTGGTATGGAGATGTCTGAAAAGTATGGTATGGGTGGAATTAGTTTTGATGCGCTTGTTGTTGCACCATTGCTCGAAGTGGTCGATCATATTCTGTGCCTGGATTTGTAAGCTACTGGTGTTATGAGCGGAGGAGTAAAGGATGGTGTCGTTAGGATTTTTTGGGTTGTGGGGATATCGTGGACGTAGCTCAGAAATAAAGAGGGAGAAAAAACTGAGCCCTTCGTGAACCCTAGGTGACTATCGGATTTCCGTTTCTGTCCGATTAGGAATTGAATAGTATAGAATAGCGTTTTTTTGCAGATAGACATGATTTACAGGTTATCATAATTGACTATAAGTAGCAAATAAGCAGAAGGACGTTCCACTGAAGTTGATTCTTGTTAGTGGTTCACATAGTATACTAAGAAATAAAATGAATAATAGCTGAGTAACAGCTTAATTCTAAGAACAGAGTTTTTATCATTATAATATAAATATTCTAGGTACTCACAGTTAGAATTGAATAATATAATTCACAAATAAAACTGTATTATCTATACAGACATACTCACATTCACAAATATAGATCTGTTTAAAATAACATGAATTCTCACAAAGTTCCTATTATCAATTGAGACATTTTAATTTTTTTACCAAAACTATTGGTTCTATTCTCAGTAATTAATTTATATAATAAATTATAAGATATGAGATTTTGCCATAATAATATAAATATGCTTTGTCTCGAATGATACGAACAGGCAAATTTCATCCTTACCACATCCAATTGATGCAAGAGTTAAGAGGAAGAGATTTTGAAAAATGTGTTTCATTTCGCCGATGGGGTTTGAAAGAGATCAATCTGGAAAATGATTTTTTTCGATTTCATGTTATTTTCTGATGAAAAGACTTTTGATAAAAGTGGAACTGTGAATCGGCATAACATGCATTATTATGCAACAGAAAACCCTCATTTGCTCATTGCCTAAACCATCAACAGCGTTGGTCATTGAGTGTTTGGGGTGGAATTCCCGGAAAAAGAGTTATTTGCCCATATTTTCCTGATGGGCATCTCATTGGAAGAAAATATGCAAGATTTCTTCGGCATGAGTTTTCGAATATATTGGACGATTTTTCTATGGAACAAGACTTGGAATGTGGCTACAACAACACGGTGCATCACATCATTTCAAAACTGAGGTACGGGAATACCTCAACGATCATTTTAATCAAAAATGGATAAGTAGGGGTGAGCCTGTGGCATGACCACCCAGATTTCCTGATCTTAATGGGAATATTCCAAATGGATTCTCTACCAAACTCCTATATTTATAGAAGACATAAAACGAAGAATCATTAGAACGTTCAAAGAAATCCCAGATGATATGCTGGAACGTGTAGAGAATTCGTTTAAAAAAA
>WOGO01000304.1:0-12295 GCA_015342085.1 Leptinotarsa defecta
GTGTTGCCCATCTTTACACTTGGCTGCACCGCGCTGATGAGGCCAATAGCCAGAAACACGTGTCCGCGGTTTGCCCCCCTTTTTGGAGTGTTAAGTCTACTATTTGTTACATTTTTGATTTGTATCATACACACTCGATAAAATCTCTCTCTCTCTGATTTTATTGCAAATTCATTTACAATTAGATTGAAAATTAGAATTTCAGTTGAATATTAACAAGGAAAGTAACATATAATATTAATTTACTTTTGACAAGTGTTCCATGGATAGCCATGATACATAATATTTTGCAGTTATTTTTTTCAAGTCTTTTATAGAAAACAGTACCCTTAATGACATACATAACCTTAATGAACAGACTGTTAAAATTCAATTTTCGTTGAATTTAAGTTTAAATGAACCATAATGTTTTTTCACAACATTATTTTGCAGAGACACATTTATATCGACTTCCTATTCTTAAATTTCAAATATCATTCAAGAGGTTTTGATCGCATCCTTCAATTCTGTAACTCATTGGCAACAATCTATTGAAAGCAGATTTCAAAGAAACCTAATATTAACGCCTCAAAAAGAGAGCGCGATTTTTGGCGCGGGAAAGCACTGGCTCTTGAGAAAAGAAACTATATCTATTGCAGTAAAATATACTTTTGCAAGAGTTCATTGTGTTTTATTTTTAATTGTCTCACTAAACTTTGTCAGTTGTTTTCAGAAGTGAAATTAAACTATTTAACTTGAAGATATTCTAACTTTTGTTATGTGTAACAATTAAAAAAATGTATATCCGTCGTGGAAGTTACATTTTAATATTGTTTCAGCTGTGAAAAAATGTTGAGCTCTCAGTTGGTAGACACACTGACAATTCATATTTTTGAACACTTGAATAAATCAAATTAATAATAATTGAAACTGCCTTCACTTTGCAAAATTATGTTCCTGGGGTTCATAACATAAAAATAAAGTTTGTTATATGGTGCTGTAGAATTCGTCAAAACAGGAATGAATTCTTGATTTAAAAAACGAGACCATTCAATGCAAATAACAGTATCCAATGTGTTTCATGTTTCATATATATGAGCTCTAAATATTCCACGCATATTACTGATGAGATACCAACTTCTTCTATTGTTTGTGTAACCCACTGGCGGGTGTAAATAAAAGTTATTAAAGGCCAGTCCATATTATCAAGTCTGTGGAGATATTCTGTTCAAGGGAAATTGTAGCACTATTTGAAGTCAAATTACTATTTTATTTTAAGGCTCAGGTCCTATTTGGGCATTACCAAAACACTATGTATCAATATAAAGAATAAATTTTGAAATTTTCAAGTTCTTAAAAAGTTATTTTTTTTTTCATCTGACAACGCCGCTTTCATTTTTTAACTGGGTTTGACATATAATTTTATGCTTTTTCAAAAGGAAGATTCAGATTGTTGGGGTGCTAAATTTACCAAACACCAGAACACATGAACTCATATAAAAATGTTTAATCTGATACAGGTCAAATAAACTAATCCTTATAAAAATATTTTCAATGATTTTTGTTATATCTATTTTTATTGTAAAAATAAAGAAACATTTAACAGAAGTTTAGAAAACAGTATTTTTTATATAAATCTTCAATTGATATAATTTTTCAAGTCAAAAAATATGTTACTTTTTTATCTGAAAGAAAATATTGTATTCCTTTTTAAATTATCGATTGTTAAGTTTGTGTAAGTTTACAATATTGTTGTGATGTTGAAATTTAAAGTATATTTTTATATTAGTTGTTGACAAATTCGAAACGAGCTGTACTTGGATCAATATTGCAAAACCTATTAACTTTAAAGATATTTACTTGTATACCCTTGTATTTTGATCAATTAACCATTTTTTGATAAATTGAGTGAGGCTTTCGAGGTCATAATATATTGTTGCTATTTTTTTTAATTGTTGGTCATTCTCTATTTATGTAAGTATTTATCAACCACTCGTGTTTTCAAACCACTGAGAAAATATTTTCTCCAAAAATAGTAATACAACCCTTGTTTTGTTTCTCTAGAATACTGTTAGTGATGTTAGTTGTTTATAAGTTCTTAATGGTTAGCTGAATGAACAAGAAATGGTTCAGATTTCGTAGATTTCTGTATCATCTATAGAATTGTATCCTTTGATAAGTACTGATTTCTGGAATTTTCTGTCAATAAAAGTCGTTATTATTATCATTTTTATTATTAGAATCATATAACAATGATGAAACTATACTCATATGATGACTAGTCTTGATTTTGATTCATCGCCAAACTCAATATGCCTAACTACATCTTATAGGTATTAACTATTGAATTATTCTGAAATAGGATTCATCTTTGGAAAGAGAAATCTTGATTCAAAAATCACGAATTCACCATGGAAATTATTTTTTATTAAGTTTTTCCACACCTTTACAAAGCTGCATATAGTTGACAGCCATCTACTACATGCAAAATTTTAATAGGCTGAAAGAGACAATATAGGACTTAGACTTGTTGGATGAGTTTGCTTTTAAATATATAAAGTCAGTTTGATGTACTTAGAATGGAATAAAGACTAGTTTGATTTTCATTACAGATTTAAAGGTATTTATCGAATAAATCCAATAAAGTTGTGCTTTAATACATGTTTGTTTGTTTTTTTAATTCCCTTATTCCTGTAACGAATGAATGAATGTTCAATGAATCCACCTTGCGTTTTAATGGTTGCTATTCCATCTTTCCGTGGTGCAATTCGTCCAAGTAACCATCTTAAATGTTGATTGCTATTTGTAACTCTGCATATAATTAAGGGACCAAAAATTCTTTAGATCCTCGGTGATACTTGTGTAGTCTGGATCGATAACAGAAGTTATAGGTCGTCCGATTAAAATACAAGGAGTTAAATCTGAAGGTTCAGAGGATAATGGACAAGGAACGTGAATTTCGAACTGATTCAATCTGAACTAATGAAGTATAAATTTGCTCAAATATCAACTATGCATTTTAGCTACACATTTCAATTGATACTTAGTAGATTTGACTTCGGCTTTACACAATCTGCCAAAATGCAGTGAATATTTTGATATGAATGACTACAAAAACTCCTAAACTGTTTCAACTCTAAGAAAATTAGTTCTGTCGTTTTACACGACTTGTTATGAAAAGTTAAAAGGCTTCTTTGGTTAAATTTGTTCAGGTTGAATAGCCTCAGTTGCAAAAGATATGAATAGGCTAATATATGCTTTGGTAACTTTGTAACCGCGACCTTGTCTATCTTTAATTATTTTTCACGATTTCATCTCCACTAACTTTATTTGAAAAATATATTACATGCTTCACTAACACAGTAGGTTCTTTGGAATCCCGGGTCTAGTAAAGCTCGAGCTATGAAAGTATTATTGTTTCTATAATATACTAGAACTAAAGCTGTAGCAAGAAGTTCTCGATTTGAAACTATATGCGATAATAAATTACCGCTTTCTTGAAGAGGCCCCCTATTATTTTCAACATTTAATTGATCAATAATATAAATTATGACACTGAAAATACACAGACCAGATTAATATAAATATTTATTCATGTGATGTACGTTTTTAATACTTCTATAATTAGAGGTAGCATACGACACTTAGAACTTAATTATAAATAGATACAGGATGACAGTAATATCTAGACAACTCAAAAAGAATCAACTGAAAAGTCATTATATACAATGAAAACAAAAACGTATGATTTAAAACTATGTGCAGCCTTACAATAAACTAAAACATTTTCAATAAGGAGCTTGAGGAAAGAAATAGATACTTTTCTCTCAAACAAGAAGTTAGCTATATTATATTTTTCTATAAATCTTTGCTACCAGTACATAGGAGTGTCTAAAATAAATGCAAGGATACTTTAAGGAAGTCTGCTCATTAAAATTCAATCTTTAATAACCACTGGTACTCAGGGATCAAAGAATTTGGTTTTATGCAAAATGAAATATAAAAGACATTCATATTCAAATCAGTTCTCGAGTACTTACTGCATTAATGTTATAAAGTTATGTACACACTATTCATATCCACAAATTTTAAAATTTATCAAAGTATATATAAACAAAAACAGATATCAATAGGAAGCTATAAAAGTTCACGTATCCGATTTGTTGCAATTTTTGAATCATAAAAACTCTTTGATTTTGAAGTTTTTTCAAAACAATGAGCCTCAAAAGTACGTGTGACTGGGTTTAGAAAAAAAGTACTTATATTCTTTCTCAAGATTAAATTTGTGTTTGCATGTTTTACAGTCTCTCTTACATATGTAAAAACTAATCTATGTCAAACTAATCTCTTCCTACCATTAATTTCCTGTCACACTGAAGAAAACTATTGAAGATTCACCTGTCATTCCTGACTTCGAGAAGGCTATGTCGAATAAACCATTCTTCGATATTTAAATTTGAAATCATTTGCTTTTTACTCCATGTTGAATATTTTCAACGCATTTTGCTCACAAACTCTTCTATCAATTTTGTTTTATGACTTGGGTTACTTTCCAAATATTACTGATATCCATAACTTATTGAAATAAAATGTATTGCTAGATCCTCGCTTAACAGTTAACAAAACTGACGGGAGTTTTGCAAGGCATTCATTGAAAAATCTCACAAGTTGTTCATTATGTAAAAAAATATTACAGAGTACAGATTTATTGGAAAAATAAAAATTTGAAAAAGTGAAATATGTTTTTATATTTTTTGTTTTCATTTCATCATTATTTGAATTGAAAAGTTGTAATAAATATGGCGAGTTTTTAAAATCAACTGGTAATACATCGATGTACATCCAACCATTGGTAAATTCATCAATTACTCCATCGAGTTTTCAACAACACGTTCGATGACCTCCCAACCACCTTTTGAATAATTTGAGGTTATGGTCGAAGGAGCTTAGCGAATCATTATACAGCTATAAGGAAATAATATTTCACATAATGTTCAGTGGGTTACAGTTATCAACTTATATTATTTCCATATCATTATGTGAAACAGGGAAATGAAATTATTTTTCAGTAAACATTGAAATAATGAAAGTGCAACTTCTACCTATCAGGGCAAAGCCATATAATAAAAACAATCATGAAGACTGGTGTACCTCAAGGCTCAACACTGATCCGCTCTTTTTTTTTTTGTGTATATCAATGATTAGCCAAATGTGGCACAGTTTGGATTTATAGTCCTTAAATAAATTAATTCATAATTATGTCAATGTAATTAGAAAATGGTGTAACTCTTATTAGCTTCCTTTTAATGTCTCAAAGACCAATGAGTCAGATAGATTTTATGTTGCTTTCAAAAACTTGCCCATAGTCATCATAAGATGAGCACATTCAAATTACTAATAGAAGATTTCAAAAAAATATCCCGAATCTTCATCAACCTTTTTTTGGGGCAAAATATGAACAAAAATTATAATTGTAAAAGAAAACTTCATACAGGTGTAGATAAAGAACTCTGATTTCCTTCAAAATAAACGACTTTTATTCAATGGCATCATGGCGTATATGTGATAAACGAAAAAGTTATTCACTCCTCAAATGTTTTCTTATTGAACAGCCACCGTGGAAATGTCGAACAAAATCATAAATTATATTAAATTTATATAAATAATACTCTATATAAACTATATATATATAAAAAACTAATTGAAAATAAGGAAAAGTAGGAGCTGCACTTTGTAGATGACAGCAAACATTTTGAGTACAAAAAATTATATCACATTCAGAAAATCTAATTACTATCTTTTCTTATTTTGGAAAGATCTAATTCTGAGTTAGCTGTTTTCCTATAAGTATACCAAACATTTGATTCAATCCTGCAATAGATTTTCAAGAGATTCTGCTATTACACTGGAGTCCTCATTATTCTTCGAATCTGATTGATCACATGTTTCCCCAACAATTTTTGTTAAATCATTTACAATGGTTTCCAATTCGTTGCTATTTGAGGTGTACCTTTCTTCATCGACACTTTGACTACTTGACTCTTTTATACACTGATCAGTAATTTTATTTTCCTCATTTTGGGCAATTTGTTCACTTATAACTTGTGCAATGTGAAATCCCACAGTGTCAGGCGATATACTATCTTGAATATAATCATCAATCAAAAAACCATCACGAGAGAACTTCTCTTCAGGTGAATATTGAAATTCTGTTGTTGACGAGTCATTTTGACAGACGAATGAAGTAGTAGAAGCTGCAGTGGGATCAATTTCAACTAAAAGAGGGGACTGATCAAACTTCTGACAAGAAGGACCCACCTCAGTACAAGTGGAACTTGTGCTTTCATCATGATTCTCTTCAAGGATAACTTGGTAATCTTGTTTCCTCAAATCACTAACCGTATTTTCTTCTTTTGAGAATACTCTTTGACAAAGTTCAGACTCAACTTTACAATTAACATTCAACTCCTCTGATTCATCAAAGTGTTCCAAAGTGACTCTGCCGATCATGGAATCTGTACCTTCTTCAGCTGATATTGTGTCTATCGAATTTTTCGAAATTTGTTTCAATTGTAACTCCTCTAACGAATTAGAGGTAACACTTTCCCGAAAGGTATCACTTGAATGTTCGTGATCCAAAATATCTTCAGTTTCAGCTTCTTTTGAGGAGTTGCCGCCAACAGTTTCTGTTGAGTTTAAAAATTGTTTCACAACAAGATTTTCTAAAGAGTCAGATTTAAAACAATTCTCTTCAGTTTTATCTGGCGAATCATCTACATCTTTTTCATTCATTTGTAGGTTTGAAGAAACACTTTCCTTTTCACTATTATGTTTGTTGTTTTCTATATCCCCATGTTCCAAATCCTTTTTGGTTTTGTTCACTTGTTCTTGAGGATTTTCAATGACGTCATTATCGTCCTGTTCACTTATAATATTTGTTATTTGAAACGTCAATTCCTCGCACTCTTCAGCTGATGGACTTTCCTCTTTTTCAGTTACAACCTCACTTATATGAAACCCCAACGAGTTTTCATTGCTTTCAAGTACATTCTGTATAATATTCGAATGAATATCAGAGCTGTTTTGGTTAAAATTTAAAGGATCTTCTAGAGGATCGATGACTTTTTCTCCTTCTTTACCTTTTATTTCGGCTAAGTTTATGAGTTTGAGAGCATCTTCATTTTTTTCTGTAACACTTTCCACGTTCATGATTATTGGTTGCGAGATTAATCCAATTTTAGGGTATGCAATGGACGAATCAGTTTCTTTATTATCTGCATTTAGATTCACAATTGGACTATAATAATCTCCCATAATTTCTTCATCTTCAACTGTAATGTCATTTTCGCTGAAATCGACTAAATTATCTTCTATTTCAATAGCGTTTTCTTCAAGGTCTAACGGTTCCGCTTTGATTTCTTGTAGGTGCATTAGTGGATCAGCCTGGTCTGTGTGAGGTTCACGAACAATTGTTGATTGGTCATAATTGCTATGGTAGAATTTTGGAACTTTGCGGTTAGGACGAGACCGAGTACCTTTTCTTGAAAGAACTGGCGGTGGAGACTGAAAAAAAAAAGGAAAATAATTTACACTCTATAAAAAAATACCTAAATCTATAATAACTCATTCTTTTTTTCTTCAAAAATGTTATGCTCAAGACTATGAATAGCACAAAATATTTAGTTATATACATAAACAGATCTGAAATTTGACGTCAATCAATCGTATACTTCATTGTTAGGGAGAAGGTAACCAAGGCTACTGAAACTCATTTGCTCTTTGAAGTCAAGCAACAGTGACAGTAGATTGCGTTTGAGATTTCAAGAAGTCTTCTGAAATGCAGCTGCTTGGTAATTGAAACTAATAATATTGCAATATGATCAATAGTGGACACAGCAAAAGTCAAACTTTCAAAAAGTTAATTCTCATTTACCCTAAAAAAAGGTAGGTACTGATTTCAACAATGATTAAAGTCAGAGTTTGAAATTACATATAGTTTAAAAGAGTTTTCAAAAATATTCATGATAAACAGCATATACATATTTATTTTTATTAAAAATTTTTGTGACAAATTTCAACTTAGTCAGCAGTTAAACGAATAACAGCGTTTATGTCTCAACTAAGAAATGACTGAACTTCTAAACTTCTTGAAGGCTGTAATATTTTTAAGTTCTTTTGTTAGAGAACTTTTGTCACAAAACAGATAAGACCCAAGAAGTACAACGAGGGCACTGTCATAATGTCAAGTTTATAAAACAACTCCTTACAAGAGGATACATCTCAAAATTCTTTTTTGAGTAATGAATATTTCTGGTGAGTATACTAAAGAATCTGCATGTTAAACAAATATGATTTTCCGTTAACCAGCTGTCGCTGGAATGAACAATCTTAAAAGTCAAAACTTGTGGTAGCCATGGACTAACGAGGTCTTACCTTTTAACGTGTGATTCCTAATACGGGTTGGACGATAGGAAGTGAAAAGTGGTTCGGCCTTGCGGTTAGAACCACCAGTTCACACAGCGGAGGATTGAGTGAGTGAAGCAAACCACCCATGTCAACCCACCAGGCTGCCGTCCCACCAACACCATATGATGAAATCAATAACTGAACGTAGGCATAGTAATATGGAGTTTCACATCTAGAGATTCCTCGTGGTTAACTGATTTGTTAAAAATTACAAGTTCTATTTTGGTGACATTTAGTTTGAGCATATTTGTGTCTGAACATCTGACCATATGGCTGAAGCTTTGGTTAAGACTCCTGATATATTAGTTCATGTGATAATGACCGATGTGTAATCTGCAAACTGGTATACACTTCCCAGATTCAAGGCTTTGGTTGAGTAATGGTTCAGGAATAGAGCACTGAGGTACCCCCTGCCTAATTATGACTGTATTATATATTCGTTTCTCATGAAGAATCAATGTACACTATCGAAAATGAAGTATAACAAAATAAGGTGAATCTGACTACAACCTAATCCCAGTATGTGGTAGGTTATTTAATCACCAACAATTTTTTTTTTGCATGCAGTTTATTTTTGATGTACGTTCAATGCGTTAGTATAATTATATCAGTGGAGAGTAGTGTGTTTGTGTTAATTTCAAAAACACATTATTTGGACGATCTATATACGTTGTTGCTCAAGTAGAAACCTCCCAAGGCCAAAACAACACGACTGGTACGAGAGGCGATTAAAAATCTCAATACTGATAAGAATATCTTGTATTGCCTGCTGACGGCTTTCAAACCCGAAAAACAGTGACACTAATCTTTTTATACCAAAAATCCATAAAGAGAATCTACCACTTAGATCTATCGTAAATGCAATAGGTTCAACAACTTATGAGTTGGCCAAATACTTGACACCCTACTGCGGCCGTTTATAGGAAATACAGAGTCAGTTATTAGGGACTCGCGATACTTTATCAAAAAAAATAAAGAGATATGAAGTTGGGTCCTGGAGACATTCTAATGAGTTTCGATGTGGTATCCTCATGCACGATGGTTCCGATCAAGGATGTGATACGTCTAATCAGCCGAAGCGTTTCCAGCAGATATGCCCTCCCTCTTTGCTCGTTCTTTATCATCAAATTATTTCCACTGGAATGGTGTTTTTTATGAACAAACGAATGATACCGTGATGGGTAGTCCCATGATGTCAGATTAGGTTATTCAACATTGATTGGTCATTTGACGATATCAAAATCTCAAAAATAAATATAAATAAATAATTAAAACATATACTTTTACGTACTTCTTCTCGCTCATCAGTAATTTTTCGCTTTTTGAGTTTCTTTGTCAAGCTTCTTCTCATAGGAATTGGTTTAGTATCCTTGGGTTTCATAGGTATTGTGGAAGAAATAGGCTCTTTCGTCAATTCTTCATATACAGGTTCGAGCAAGTCTAAAGGATCAAAAAAATCATTGCCTGGTTTCTTAGTAACTTTTTCTGTTTTATCGATCCTTCTCACAGCTCTCCTTGAGCAGGTGTAATTTTTGGATGTTTTTGTACTCTGCAATATTGGCATTTCCGTGTGAGAACTTACTTTTGATAATTTTGCACTTTTGAGGACCGGCATCTCAGGAGGAGGTGCAGGTTGTGGCCTTTTTTTATCTTTGACTTCTTTCATTTCCTCCCTTTTCTTAAGATCCTCTCTTTTCTTCAAATCTTTATCGTCTTTCCTCTTGAGTTCTTTTACTTCTTTTTTCTTCATTTCTTCTTCTATTATTTCACTTTCATCTTTCCTCTCTTCTTTGATGAGTTTTCCAGGTTCAGTTTTTATATCATGCTCAGCATTATCTATGGTTCCAGCCAGACCTTTTATCTACAATGAAAAATAGAATGTTATACCGATTAATATAATCATTTTTCTTATAAACTATATAATCAATACGAATATTTGACAAAAATTGGTATAAGCAGTTTAGGTAGTCAGAACCCTGATCCTGATTGAATTAAAATAGGGGCTTAGTTAAGTGATGAAACTCACGTTATGTGTCATAAGTTGCTCAGATATCAGGGAATGAAATAGCACATACAATTGCGTCCAACTTTCACCTCTCTAAATATTATTATTGTCTGGTTTTCTTCAATGATTCATTTATTGAAAATAAAAGCAAAGAAACCTGAAATCCTCATAGATTTCAAAAATTTTCAGAGAACTAGACATTACAAAAGCAAAATCTCTCATCACCATTTGAGAAAAATGATAATGAATACATACTTTTATGAGTTAAAGTACTGTTTCGTGTCATGATGTATGCTTCTCAGTTTTTAGAACCCTCCGTCATCCTCTCCAGAGATGAACCATTGAATATTTGCCTTTTCTGAATTTAATAGTGAAAAACTGCGAGCTCTGCTACCAAATTCAATAATTTTTTTTACCAAAGCATAAAATTTTAGGTAAAATAAATGAGAATCTCATGTTACTGATATTTTGAGGTGCAGTATTTGTATTTACGAAATCCTGAGTATTAATACCTTAAGTATTTCGGCAACAGCAAGAAGCTCTTCCAACTTAGTTTGCAGAATATGCACTTCACCGGAATACATAAAGTCACATAATGATTTCAGAATCCAAAATGGAACGTCCTTCATAAAGAGAACAGGATGTTGACTAGGATTGATGCTGGCAAGAATGTCTTCAAAGTATGGACTACATGACGATAAAATAACCTGAAACATATTCTAGTTGAAAGCCAAACAATAATATTATAACAAGTTTTCTAGAATATAAAATGAATATCCAAAGTAAAAAAAAACTGCCATTTGACAGACAAAAAAACTAATTGAATTGATGATCCGTTAAGCATAATTGTTTCCTAATTTTTATTTATTTTGTACAAGGTCTGGTCAAAAAATTAGGTGGATTTTCATTTTTTTCTCAAAAAATATTCATTTATTCATCAATTTTTAGTTTGTTCCCTTCGAAGTAGTCCCCCTCAGATATAACACTTGTGCCAGTGTTTTTTCCTATCCTTGAAGTAATGTTTATCTCCTCGATCATCGCAAAACGCCATCCTTTCATGGGTCTCTTCAATCTTGAGAACAGAAAAAAGGGAAAAGTCGTAGGGGGCCCAAAATTGCAACTTGCAACTTCTCTAATAGTGATGCGATGATTCTCCGTAACAATTTATTTCACTGTTTCAACATTTTCATCGATTGTTGATGTTCTGGGACGTCGACCTTCTGTGGAAAGCTTGTATCACTCGTAAACATTTTTCTGACTCCGAGTACAATCACGGTATGCCACTGTCAACATTTCAAGTGTTTTTGAGCGCTCAACTTCATTTTTCAAACAAAATTTGATGCAAATTTTTTGATCCATTTTTTTCGATAGCAGTAAATCGCCGAACACGCAAAACACTTCTAACTTTCATGCCCTCACCAACAAATTAAATATGCTAAACAGCTCAAACAGTGAATATTTGTTCGAAACGAATGTACCATCAAAAAATTCGCTAATCGAATGTACGTAGCTCGCGAAACTTGAACATTCATCTCATTTTTTTACGCTTTATATTAGCTTCGTCTGTATGTATGTTTGTTTATAACTCTCAAGCTCGGAATCTGTATTGACAGTATTATCGGCATTATTGCTTAATTTATTCGCGGGTAGATGGCGCTGTACGTAACTATCAATTATTGCTTGATCTGTTTGCGGACAGATGGCGCTGTACGAAACTATCAATTATTGCTTGAGCTATTCGCGGGCAGATGCCGCTATACGTAACCTCCTTGATAGGTTTTTCACAAGAAAATCAAAATAAAAAACATATTTTAAGAATTAAAAGTGTTAGCGAAATTTTGTACT
>WOGO01000304.1:12305-25675 GCA_015342085.1 Leptinotarsa defecta
GTACTACAGATGAAATGTTTAAATATTTACAATTACCTGTGATTCAGTACAGAAAAAAGTTTCGAACGAAACAGAAGATACATTTTAAAATCTAATTCGATTATTTGAAAGCAAACCAGAATATGGATTTCAACAATGAAAACTTTATCGTAAATTGTACACCTAAAAATTCAGTCACTCAAATATTTCAAAAAATCGAAAAATAAAATTATTCACTGAAAAAATATTTTTAGTCCATTAATATTTAGAATGAAACTTCAAATCAAAACATCAAGACTGAATTGTTTTTTTGAAATTATTACTGCAAATTTTCTCTTTACTTCGAAACAAATTTTACAATTGTCCGTCCTCTGTTGGAGACTTACTGCATCTCAGTATTACTATAGAATTTGAGACCTCAAACTTTATTATATTGTTTCAGAGGAATTTTACATTCGTGCGTCGTCTGTTAAAGATTTATAATACTAGTGAGTAGAACTTAAAAAAAATATTTTTGATAATAAATCGGACTAAAAATTGAAAAATAAATATAGTTAAAAAAAAACTAAAAAATACGCTTTTAAAGAACATCGAACTGAAAAGTTAAAAATAATTTTTTTAAATAAGCTTAAAACAATAACGAACTTATGTTTGTACATTTAAAAGTGTGTTTTTTAGTTTTCTTAAACTATATTTATTTGAACAGACCCTCTATATAAAATTTATCAACTACAAATCACAAATGAGGTCATTTTATTCAAAGTTCTTATGCAAAATAGGAATGAGATCGTTTGGTAAGTGAGGTGAAGATCACGCTTATATTAATTTTTCTCCTAAAATTGAAAGTTGTTCCGTTTTTGCACTGATTCATAGCTACACTGGAATTGTAGATAATCGGCACGGTAAGTTTTAAGAAGCCATAAATACTTACCCGATGACACTTTAATGTCTGCCCTTCCGAAACCAGTGTCGCATCAACATACTGTTCCTTTAGTAACAGATTTGGAAAGCTGTTCTGCATATTATAATGATGACTATTCCATTTCAGACAGACTTCCTCCGTCTGTGGTGGAGGAGTCGGGGATTTAGGTGATGAGTGAGTCTGTTTAGTTTGTCTGGTGACTTTGAGTTTTGTAGGTGACAAAGGTTGGCTGTGGAGAATGGCATCTTGTTCTGCTGTTGGAGTTTTTAGGCGTTGCTCGAGTGGCATGGAATCTGAAATTTATCAGTGATCATATATAAACTGGATTAGTCGGTCATCGCTCAGTGATTAGACATTTTTACATAACTTGGTCTCATTTATGTATTGATATGCATATGAAGGGAATGGACAAACCCAGAAGAATAAAAAATTGTTTCAAACTTTACAGAAGATAGAAAGGTTCATACTCGGTGGACTTGGTCTACCGTATCTTACTAACACCAATAAGTAAGCAAACAGTAATGTAGGTGAATAGACTGGCTCCTCACAATGTCGGTTATCCTTCCTTTTGATTTCATCAAAACCAAGCAGACTAGTTACTAGAAACGACGTAATTTGAAGAGGTGGCAATATTATCATGACCATGGCGAAGCTAACAAGGCAGGCGTGCGAATGAATCACCACTGGCACAAGTTTGACAACATAATGTGCTTCCACATCGGCAAGCGTGTGATTATTCTCCAGATTATACCGAAGGGCACAACCTCTTTAGTAAAAAACAATAATAATAATAATAATAATGAGTATCACAATCCCAGTACCAAAAAGCATTATAATTCATGATCCTAGTAACTATCGTCCTATAAATACTCCACCACCCTTGGAAAAAATATTAGAAATGACCATTTATGGAAAAAAATAAACAATTTTATGAAATATTTTGGTAGTAGAACAAGTAAGATGTTTGACAAGAGCATATCCTCTTGAGAATTATTCTGCTATAATAATTTATTCACACACACCAGTAACAATTTTCATGTGTGTGAATAGTAACATTCTAGTGAAAAAAATCAGCAAAAGATATTTTATTCATAACAAAGAAATACCTAGAATATTATTAATATCATCCAATTTATTTTCCTTTGAATGTGTCCCATGGTTAGAAACGCTATTCTCAAGATTGTTATGGGCTCCGGCATTTTTTATTCTCCTCCAGCGTCTAATATTTGATTCACTAATGCCATATTTTCGCCTCGCTTCCTTATTTGTTTTTTGTTCAGCATATAAAACTACAATTTTCTTGAATTCAGGATCATAAACAGCACAATGTCTACGTGTCAGTAAGTCCTCATTATTACTTTTTTTCAAAGTAGATTTAGTTTTGACTTTCATATTTCTATGGAAGAAATTTTAGTTAAAGTCATGTCCAGTTATAACCATTTTTGAAAGAACAATGAGCATAGGGTTATCTAGTTTGAACTGCAAAGAAATAGGCAAGTCCCCATATGGGTATGTAAGACAAATTTTTCATGCGAGCTTGACTCTAACGAAAACAATTTTCCCACATCAGAACAAAAACACTATCTCTCGACGCTTATTTCGCTAAGCAAGATAGCATTATCAGGATAGCATTATCATATCGCGCATTGAAAAACATTGTTTTTGTTCTAGTGTGGAAAAAGTTTTTTATTTGATTCGTTTTATGGCAGAAATTCCAATTCTACCTATGAAATGAGCAGGAGTGTCAAATAATTAGTATACCTACCTAGTTTTATTGTACTTCTACTGAAAAAAGTTCCTCATACAAACTATAAATTTGTATTTGTATATAATGACCACAAAGAAGATTTTGTCTTGAAAGTATATCAATTTCACATATATGAAAATTATTCCTTTCACCAAGTTTTTTTTTAAAGTTGTATGTATACAATTCCAGTATTATTTAAGGTATTTTTTCTTTTTTTTTTAACAGATGTTATTTTATCTATACCATGTGACAATGTATAATATACCGAAATACAGGGAGCTAAATAAAGTTCAACTGAATTCTTAACTTTATGCCCTATTATACGGAAGATATAATCAGTCAATTCAACCTCAAAGATTCGGTTCAAAATCTGTCTTCAAGATATTCTTCCAAACTATAATATGCTGTTTTAAGTAAAAGTTCCTTTACACGTTTTTGAAATGTTTCTGAGTCTGTTATACTTTTCATTTCAAATAGAAGATGATTGAATATCTTCCGACTCTTAAATTTTTGGTTAATGTTGAAGTTGGTTTCGGCATAAGTATATTGGCATTTTGCCAGGTGTTATATATTTTTTCGGGAAGAAAATTATTTTTCTTATTTGAATTGGACATACTGTTTCTAGAATGAAGATACAGTAGATTGTTAGCATTCTGCTCTTAATGAATTCCTGAATTCTGAGGATGTTATTCGAATTATATTGGTCAAAAAAACATTTATACAAAATCGATTACTTAGGTCTAGAAAACTTTCACCCTTCCCGAGTTCCACAGAGAAAATTAAAAATACCATTCGTGTTTTTTATGAATCGAATTGTTATTTCACCAAATATATAAAAAAAGGAAAGATGTAACAAAAAATCTTTCGCTGAACGTTTTGTGTCAGCACGACCACCATCAATTTTTTTTCAAATACGGTCCTGTCTCTTTCCTCACAAATATCAATGAAGGAATGAAGTGATAAATTTACTATTCAGTGGTATGTCACACTTGACATTTTTTAGATAGAACAGCATATAATGTGGGTAAAATCACTTCAAGCAATTGAAATTGTGACAGAAATTTTTATTGATCTCAAATTATAAAAATGAAACAGCTCTCAATTATTTCAGCCAAAAAGATAAAACCAATTTTCAAGTGGTCAAGAATGATTCTGTAGACCCAACTGTTTCAAACAGTATTTTTCATTCATTTGCATAATGAAATTAAACTAGTTCCATAACAGACCTGGTATGAATAGGCATAAAATAAATATTAATAAAGTACTTATTATTCAAAATAAATTTGTGAAGGGCTTGCCTATTTTTATTTACAAGGTATTCATTCTTTCAAATTATATAGTAGTATATTGCTTGTTTACAAATTTGAAATTGGCGCCTAGTAATGATCAATAATAATTTTCAAATGAGAACAAACCTTCATCCTCGATAGAAGTCAGAGGTTCCCAAACGTTCCTATCATCTGGATTAACTAAACAAAAAAAAATCAATTGTCAAAACTGAGACGGTTTTGGCCCTGTATAGTCACATACCAAGTTCTTCTGAAACTCCAATGAAGTCTTCAGCTCGGTACAAATGCTGGCATTTCTTCCACTTGTTTTTAACTTCTTGTAAAGTTCTCTTTTCTGAGCCAACTTCATTGACCTTTTTTGTTACATCTATCCAAGCTATGTGTCTCGCGTTTTTGTTTACAGCACGTTTAGAGAATTCGCCATATAAAGTTTCATAGTTTTTTCCGACTGTTCTTACTAAAACATCCACCTCCTCTGGCGAAAAGTTACTTTTCCTCTGTTTCTTTAGTACCTCGGCCATTTTGGTATAAAGAACTTAGCACCACTAGCTGAATTTCACTAGTATCAATCCAACTTATAATTAAAATATTACCGAATTAACGAACATCCAGTAGTCACACCGTGATCAAATCTGTACAGTTTACAAAAATTAAATGTACCAGTGCTAAACCTGACACTGAATTCTACTACTCTACAATTCGAGGGCCTTAATAGACTGATCTGAGGTTCCAAAACAATCTCTAGTCTTCACTCAAAGGCATGTAAATTGTTCTCATTCATTAATCGATAAAATTAATTCGTAAACGAAATGAAGATAATTTTGCCAAATTTGTTTTTAAATCATCAAATTTGTAAACAAGCATAAGTAGAATGTAGAAATAAACTACTGGCCTGGACATAACCTTACTCCGCCGAATTCCACAATTCTACTATTAAATCAATTATTTCATGAGTTAACCACACACTCTTTTATCACTGATCAGCTTTTCTCAAATTTATTTTTTTGTTTAAACTTTATTGAACACTGAAAACAAACTGTCACAACAAACTCTAGATAGAAATCGTGATTCGCGAATAGGCAATCAAACAATCAACAATATCAGCAGTTGTGCCAGTAGTTGCCAAAATCTGATCGGCATCTGTATGAACACCATTGGTAAAACCTTTGTCAATATTCAAAACTAAAACTCATAGAATAAACTAGTAATATTTCTCGCATTCGTTTAAAAAACTAATTAGCAATGAGAAGCTTCTCTTTATGAAGCCTTAGAAAGTGAAACATCTTTTTTTTTTAGGAAATCCCTATATCTACAAAACATTTCTTTCAATTTGAATGTGGTACTGCAATTATGATCCGCATGTTAGTTTTTTAGACACCTGATCTGTTATCCTTGTCTATGTGTGACTTGTTGTTCTTTATATGTCTGTCCAAGGAGTTGCCAGTCTTATATGTTATGTTAATGTTATGTTAATATTATGTTTATTCAGTAGTCTTTTTATTTTTAGTATATGTGAATGTCGTGAAGGTTATACTTGGTTAATAGCTTGTTTGAAAATTTTTTTATAAAGGATGTGATGTATTAGGTTAGGTTAGGCTAGGTCAACAGTGAGTGGGTCTATTCGATCCTCAACCGCACAAAGTATGTGCTAATGTGCTTTGCTGTTTCATCATTTTCCAAACAGAGGCGACACACACACTGTCTTCCGACAGTCCAAATCCCTGCATATGATGATTCGGACGACAGTGACTTCTGAGAGGGCTTGTAAGAAATCGTAGTTCATCTCTACTGTAATCCCATAACTGTTTAGTTTCAAGCTTCGAACGGTGAATGAATGCCTTAGAGTGAGCCAATCCTGGAAGATTTTGCTTGCCATCCAAGTGTTTAATGTTTGGCAAAGCCTAAAGCGACGTCAATGACAGGTTCTGGTCTGATGAAGTTGGGCAGGCCATGATGAAACCCTCAATTTTCGCCTTCAGCCCACACGACCTGAGGAAAGTGGAGATCAAGGGCTTTGATAAGCCAAGGTCTTCAATGTTGTTAATAAAGACCTCATTTATTGACTTATCCTTGTGTTGCGACAGAAGTGAAGTGATTTCTGCGGCTTTTTTGTATGCCTTTTGCTGAACGCGTTCCAACTCAGTGACACACAGTAGCAATCACCTCGTTCAGTGTTGGGCACTAAACCGAGTTCATCAGCCGTTCAGGCTCCAACTCCCGCTCTATGATTGTCGCGGACCATGCAGTGAAGGGTATCCTAACTTTTGATAATTTTACAGGCTCCGTCTACTACCAGTACTGCATTGTTAACATTCTAAAGTCAAAAGTACACGGCCTCACCGTTGTTGATGAAAGTACAACTGTGGAACGGGCGATTTGAGATGCAAACTTCTATGTAGATGAAGGTCTTTACGTCGACTTGATGCAGCTACTCCCGGGTCCACTTCTTACTATTTTGGGGATGAGAAAGGTCCGACCCTCGACAAACCAATCCAAAATCGGCTACTCTCTATCCGTTCATGAGTTGATAACTCTGGCAAGATGGCGGTGGGTGCTTGGTAGTTCTTTCACCAATCAGTGTTCAGCCCATCTGGGTCTGGGGTAGCAAAGTTTTTGAAACATACAAGGGCTCTTCGAACGTCTTCCGGGGTTATTGGTTTGTGAGTTCATTAAACTTAGGCTGCCGTTGTTATCTGCTAATAGCTTCGAACTGTGCTAGGGCTGGAGTGTCTTAAGTTGTGTGGCTGCAGGTGTTCATAAATGTCTTTCCAGAAGAATTCTACTTGATCAGCGGTCGGCGGATTATCAAGAATCCGAACCACAAGGCAAGGATTTTGTCCTTCAGATTCGAAAAGCGATTGGACGACGCTATACTCGGCGGTGTTGCTTTTTCATATTATTATTTTCATTAATATTATTATTATTATATGAGATAATATATTTCTACAACGTTCGCAATGTCCGCATGATTTTTAGCGCGTGTGCATTCTGTAAGTTTTGTACCATAGTTTCACTATTTAATATTGTGTTAATATTTGAGCCTGTAATCACAGAACACTGAAATTTAAATTTTTTGTAATCTGTGCCACAGAATTCTGTGCTTCCGACTAATTGAATTACCAAAGTGTCATCCAAAATAGAGAGAGAGAGAGAATTATCAAAGTGTCACTGATTTATGCAATAACCTTAAATTCTCTAATAGTCTCATTTATTGTATCAAGTGACATTTTATCATAAATTCAAATATTTCTTTTAATTAATTTATTATTAGTGCAATGGCGGAAATTGTACCTTCTGCCATTGAACAGGAATTGTTGGGAATAAAAAATCTACTCTGGGGTAATGAAATTAAAGATGACATTTTCAAAAGGTGGTCACAAGGTAAACTTTTCTTGGTAATTTTGATAATTTGGGGTTGTAGGGATAGGTAAAATATGATTTTATTTTTTGTTTCAGGATTTTATTTCAGCATCAAGGAAAAGTGTGCCCTAGAACAATTGGAAGGAGGACCTTGTGCAATTATAGCTCCTGTCGAGGCTTTTATTTTGAAAAATCTCCTCTTAGAATACAAAGATATGTCTTTCAGAGAAAAGGTACTGGGCGAGTGTTCTTGAATCACTCGTCTGTTGTAACATATGTGCAAGTGAGGTCACAGCGGAATAAGACTAACATTTTAATATCTGCTATGGATATGTATGAGTAACTGGCAAATAATCATAGTTTATAAACTCACGAATACAGGATTTGAGTTGTTTGCATGAAGAATTTACAAAGTGCGAGTGATTCAAAAATAGGGCCCATGAACGTGAAAGAAAATATCTAAATCTAATCATAATAAATTTTTAGGTTGATACAGGAATTCAGAATCGTGCCCTAGTCAATGCTCTCAGTGAAATTTTGGGACAGTGTAACAGCCGAAAGTATTACATAGTATATTTAGATAGTCAAATGAGTGATCCTGTAAGTGAAGAAATTAAAGATGGAGAAAAGAGTGATAATATTCCAGGAAGACAAGATCCATCTGTAGAAATTGATCCTTTCAGGTTTCACGAACAACTGAGAGTTCAAAGCTTTCATTGCATAGATGATGTAAACAAGTATTATTTTGAAAATATTAGTAAGCTGAAAGCACATTATGGCGTCTTGTTGTTTTTATACTCTGTGATAGCATCAAAGGTGAGAGTATTTGATAAGAGACACATATTATTTTTTTTTATAGCTTGTGAATTAGTTTTGTCAACATTATATGCAGATTGTATATTTTATTGAGCTATAAGGTTTTTTTCACCCCTTATTAGGGGTTTTGAAGGAGCCTTTTATGTTTTCACAAACTAACATTAGAAGGCACTTCAGAAATATAATGTGGTTTCTGTCAGTTGTGCTGAAATGACGTATGCACATATATCGTCTACAAGATTATCAGCAGCACACCACCCATATATCTCTTGTGAAGTTTCTTATTGTGCAACTTTTGGTATTGAAACTTCATAAGAAAAGACTGTGTACAAGCGGTTTTCAGAATTTCTTGGGGGTTGTGCATCCATCATTGCAAGAAATATTAATGCCTTGAGCAAGATAATTGAAGAAGATTGGCATGCGACATGAAGCATTCCTTGGCATTTCAAATGCTGCTATACATACAATTTCACATAAATATGAAACTGAACAACAATACTCTGTTTGGAAATTTTGGGATGAATTATTTTTTAGCTTTACTAGACATATCTCCCTCATTTTTTAAGAGGACCAAAGAAAAGTTAGGTCTGGATTGAACAATAATTTATTAATGTGGCTTAGTACACAACTGTAAAACTTTTAGGAATATATTGCCTTATAGTTGTCTTTTGATACTGACTGGACATGCGTTAATTCATTAGTGTGGCAATCTATCTTTACACAAATACCACAGAAGAGTTACTTTACTGTGTTGATACTCATTGCAATAAATTCTAGAAACCAGAAATATTCCCAGACACAACCAAGTCGGTTCCGGTCGTATAAATTTTCTTGCTCTGTTTATTTAACGTTTGAACATATAGGAACAATTATATATAGTTAATTGCTATATAGTTAAGTTTTACATTTCACATATTGTTTATTTATAATTGTATTTTTGTATTGTACCTTGCCTTGTTGAATAAATTATTTAAAAAAATCATGACGGTTCTCTTCAAAATAGGAATTATTCATAAACAAGAATATACTTAAAAACAACTCCTCTGGTAATATAGTGTGAAACATATAAAATGGAAGCACCTTTATTCCATCAAATACCGTTATAAAGCATATAGGTTGGCCAAAACAGAGACGTTAAATTTTTTTCAGATAGGAGGCCTCAAGACTTATTAAAAATCATGCATGTTATGCGACTTTTTTAATTGAACAGTATTGTACAGTGAATTAAGATATCTATCAAACGAGATATCAAAAGACCTCCTTTCTATTCGAAAAAAACAATACAAATCAGTAAATAATAAAATGACCAGTAATTAACGTCATGCAAGTGAATAATTTTCTTCAAAAAGTATTTTTTTTTGCTAGTTTTTTAACGTATCGTTCAAGTTTTCACCTCAACTACTCTGACTGTAACATCGGGTCCAGAAAATAGTTGTTCAAACTTGTTATGTTTCCATTTTTGTCTTGGAGCAGTTTCATTATCATTCATTGTATTAGGTAAGGCGTCTTGTTTCATTTAGTGAGACTAGTAAAAAAAATGATTATTAAAATGATTATTTCAATAAATATTAGTACTTTATTTAAATGAATTGTAGATTGAATCTATATTATATATGGAAAAAATGAAACTCTAGTAATAATAAAAATACTTTATTTGTTCTGCATATCATCTCTATGATGTAGAACATGTTATGAATTATGCTACAAATCTTTGTTGACACTACATAGTGTAAAATAGTAATACTATAAGTATGTACATGGAGTAAAACACCCCTTTAAATACAATACAGATACAAATTAAACTTGTGAATAATAATTAATAAAAAATGATGAGAATATTTATGACATACATTTCATTTAAGGACAGTATGTTGCAATGCCATGATAACGCAAATTTGGTAAATAACATTTTACTTTACCCTTGAAAGTATCAAGGTTTTGTTGTCTTTTGATTCTGACTGGAAGCCCATTCCAATGAAGTTAGGAAATTTTTCAAAAGAGAGCTAGATTCAACGACTTTGGAATTCTCAGTGAAACACTAGTGCTTGCAGTATAGAACGGTATTTTAGTTGTGATTAGAAAGTAATTTTTTTTTTTTTGAGTTTTGAAGGCAGCCAGTACTTTAGTCATTAGCCTCATGTTCTGAATAGGCAATGTTAACTCCCCAAACCACCTAGGAAGCATCATGGCTACTCACAGTCCGTAAGCCACGTTGCAGAATAATCCCAATTTCAATTAAATAAATTATCTCTAGAAAATTTTCTGGTCAAGGTGGAGATCAAACTTATGACCTTTCGATCTCAAGTTTGATCGATGGTATAATATTAGTAGGTGTGTTTATTCGACATTTGAATGCCCCATCAACAAAATTTATTTTTTGTTACAAATTAAAGTACAAAATTAACCAAGACGGAATATCTTGAGTGATTCATAAGAATCATAGGAGGCTGTTCTAACATATATTTTGATATACTGACTACCCCAAAATTTCCATGCAACTGAAATATTCACAGTATTGAATTTATTATTTTTCAGGGTTTAGACCAAGTCAAGTCAGAGTCTGATACACGCGAACCTTTAATAGATGGAACTTATGGTTACGGCAGTCAAAATCTAATAAACCTCATGATAACTGGTAGAGCCACAACATACGTTTGGGATCATGATCAAGATATAGGAGGATTAAGTAAGATAATCACTGTTTTCAACCAGGATTAAATGATACTAATTAAAATATATTTAATGATGAATTTTCTCTGCCCGAAAATGACTTTAATTATTACAGTAAGTTTCTGAACCCTTTCTATGGGGAAGAATTGTTCACTCTGTTGAATTCTCGATTGAAAAACAAAAAAATCTGCTGGGTTGAATGAAGTTTCGGGATTTGTGTTTTTGAGAGTACTGAAACTGATCATTGAGCCTTTGATAATTTTAGTAAATATGTCTTTCAAAAATGAATCGTTTCTACAGAGCATCAAAACAGGAAAAGTTGTACCTCTACTCAAAAAAAAAGTACTCTGTTGGAGAATTATCGCCTAGTGACTGTGCCATATAGTCTCGCAAAAGTTTTTGAATATGCATTCTTAGACTCTCATCATTTTTGGGAAAATACGAAGTCATTAATAACAATAAACATGGTTTTCGACACAACATGTCGAATACAGTAATGTATTGTTTCCATAAACGAATTGCACAGTTTATCGATGCGGATGAATACCCTGTTGCAATATTCTGCTACTTGAGTAGGGCCTTTGATTGTGTGAACCATCAGAAATTGATGAAGATATTGGAGAGTTATGGCATAAGAGGTATATCATTAAACTGTATTTTATCCTTTTTAACAAAGAGAAAACAAATTGTAACGCTCCAGTTTCAACACGAAAGCGAAATTAAAACCATACGCTCGGATAGTAGGGTAATCGAAATGGGCGATCCACAGGGATCGATCCAATTCTATTCATTTTGTATGTCAACCATCTTGATGCGATCATTGATACTGCTGATTATACTGCGTAAGCAGACGACTTTTCTTTGTTTATGTCCTCTACGGATAATGAATACCTACGAACGAAATGTAGTGAAATAATTCATGTAGTTTCATCTTCTTTCAATAGCAACAGCATATTTTTTAACATTCAAAAAACTCAAATGTTGAGATTTCACTGTCGCCAAAGAAATATTGATGATTTTGAAGTCAAAATTGGTAAAATATCTATGCGGAATACACATGCAGAGGTTAGGTTTTTGGGAGTATCTGTAGATGAACATCTCTCTTGGAAATTCCGTTGCCAACAATTATCTTTTAAACTGAATTATTTTAAATATCTCTTTATCAATTCACAATATGTTCTAGAAGTGAAACAGATGGTGAATGTTTATTATGCCCAAGTCGAATCGAGACTCAGATATGGGCCACTGGGTATTGCACCAGGTGCGAAAGATATTTTCATTGCACAAAAACGAGTTTTGAGAGTTTCTAACAGAGAATCGTCTAGAGCTATTTTCAAAACTTTCTATGTTTTGACGCTTCCAAAAATAAATAAATTTTGGAAACTTGTGTCCATGTTTTCAAAAATAAGAACACCTTTATTCGCAATTCGGATATTTATGGTTATGGAACAAGATAAATACAACATATTCATGTAAATTTAGCAAGAAGAAAAATAAATTTATGTTCTCCTGATCATTTTGGCATCAAAATATTTAACAATATCACAGAAGAATTGAAGTATATAAATAAATTGTCTTTATTCAAACATGAGTTAAGGAACTTTTTAATTAAAGAATGTTTTTATAGTATATGTGATTTTATAAAAATTCATTATATGTGATTACCTATGTGTGATGCAATTTTTAGTATTAGTGTATTTAATCTTTTTATTTTTTTTATGTAAATTTTTATTTTATTTTAATGTACTAATTTGCATACTAATTGACAATTCCAATACATATAAGACATGTTGAAAAATGGAAATAATTATTGATTGATTAATTAATATTTTCGAGAGGAGTGTACCAATTTAAAAAAATTAAAAAGTCGCTAATCGAATGTACTTAGCCCGCGAAATTTGAACAGTCCCCTTATTTTTTCAACAGTTCATGTATAGTCACATTCTAAATAACAATATTGATTGCCACGAAAATGTGAGTACAGGTTTATAGTAAGAAAAGTCAAGAATCGATTCCCTAAATCCCAAAAGATCCAATCTTTTCGTTCCACCTGAACTTGAAATAATAAAAAAAAATGATTTTTTTATGTTCATATATGATTTTTGGAGGTACCAGATTTATTTTTCTGATGTATTTTTTTCAGTATTGAAGGGTGTTGAAAAACAGAGCCAAATTGGATTCATCACTATAATGGAGTACCATAGATATTGTACAGTAGGATCTTTTTATAAAAATCCTATTCATCCTGTTTGGGTGGTAGCATCGGATACCCATTTGACAGGTATTTAAATGTTAATTCTCGGGTTTTATTTTCATTTAACGATAAGATATTTGCATTGAAATACATTTCACTTCAGAACAGTGTTTCGCCTGCTATACTATCTATCTCTTTTGTGTTACTATCTCTAATTAGAAATGTCCTATAATCTGTGTACATGAAAACATTTGCATTATCAAAAAAAATTGGTCAAATAATTTATAATTGACTCAAAGCTGGACTGAAAGAGCCACATAGATAAAGTGGCAACACAAATGTCAAGGTACTGCTATGCCCTGAAAATAATTACACAAAATATATCCACTGAGG